>SCDS01001843.1:0-14520 GCA_004149465.1 Drosophila nigromelanica
AGGCTTGCGGGCGTAGGTTTCGAGGTGAATGAATTGCGGGCTCATGCACAATTCTGTGCCCGGCCGTCATGCAAGGCACCAGAGGAAAGCAAGAGAGCGTGTCCGAAATTCGGACGCACAAATCCGGGGCAACACCGCCAATCTGGAAGCCTTATTAACCGACTAAGGCTTTCAGCGGATGGCCCGAACGCGCACCAGCCAGTCTCCCGCTCCATTCTGCCGGAAGTCCAGCATCTTGCCGCTGCCATGAGCCAGGAGGCGACTGATCACCCGAACTTCTCTGAGGTCCCGCCTGAAAGCCTGTTCGGGATTGGCCAGCCCCTGCGCCCCCTCCGGCCATAGAGCGTCCTGCATGGTAGAGAATGGAACCGCCACGCCCTCACCAATGGCCCAGAATTGCCCCGCAATGGCTTTCAGGTGCGGAGGGAGGCAAATAGCGCCGGAAGGCCCTGAGAGGCGTCCTGTGCTGGAGTTGAAGGACAGTGGCCCAATGTCTTTCTTCATCGTTCTTGCTCATGCGCGAGCGCGCCCGCAGGCGTACTGTGCAACTTCCCGCCCATGACCCGCGCCCGGAGGGCCTCGAACCGCTCGATCTGCGCAGGGGTTGGCTTGCGGGGAATGCGTCTCTTGCGGGGTGGGCGGAGATTTCCGCTCACCTCTTTCATGCCTCTGTCATGCGGCAGGTTCAGACGCTCGCCCACGTCCCAGTCACGCTTGCCAGTCATAGCGACCGCACCTCAATAACCGTCACGCTCTCCGGCCCGTAACGGCGCGACAAGGCGGCATCCACAATCTGGGCATCATCCTTCCACGCGATACCGTTCAGAGCATCAGCAGCGGTCTTCATCTGGTTGTCGATGTCTGGCCTGCTGGTCGGCAGGATGCGGCCTGCCAGTGCGTCAGCGGTTTTCTTCCGGCTCCATGAAGGCGGAGGGGCAATGCTGATCGTCAGGGAAACATGCAGTGGCCCGGTCAGGCACGGCTTGCCGATCTGCTCTATGGCGTGGCGCTGGATATGCTTCTCGGCCTGCACCGTCTTTGCATCCGTGAAGGTCCGGCCATTGCCAAATCGCGGGCGGCCTTTTGCCCTCAGCAGGCCGGGAATGGTGATGCGGTAAGCGGAGGGGTGAGAGGTAGCGGTTTCCATGCCTGAAAGCATAGTACGGAATAGGCTGGAAGTACAAGGAAATGGCTGATTTCTGGGGTAATTTGTGCGTACGAATTTCGTGCGAACACGTACGGGGTATGTGAGGTTTTTCCCCAAAATGGGACAAACCCCAATATTCCGTCTGCACACATACGGGGCGTGCAGTGGGTCGTGGAATTCCCCGAGGCCCTGAGTAACACAATACGCGCGTGCACCCGCGAGCGCGGAAGCGGATCTACAAGGAAGGCATTTTTTGGTATCTGCGCCCACCATTCGGAGGGGGCAGGATGCGCTTATGGCACCGGCGATCCAGAATAAGAAGGTTTATTGACCAGTATCGCGCGCCTACGCGCGCACGCGTATTGTGTGCGAAATTCCCTCTTTTTATGAACTCAAGAAATTCAGGTTCGGCAATTTCGCGACCAATACGCGCATACACGCATATGCGCGCGAGGGATCCAAGGGATATGCAAATTTGCATACCCCCAAAAGCGCCCTCCGGTGGAGTTTTTAATTGCGGGAAAATTACCCTGAACGGCGCGAAAACAAGGACTTAGAAGAAAACACTAAATCACCCTCACACGGCCAGTTTCGCTTGAATTAAGTGGCGGATTCTTGCGGGCTGTTTGATTAAATAATCAAACCATCAGGAACGCCAGAACACCCTTGAGAACAAGGGGGCTGAACAGGGCGAGTTACACAATACGCGCGCGCGCGAGGCTGGCAGATGATAATGCGCGGGAACAGCCAGCAGGCCCCCGGTCACTGCTTCTACAGTGGGAAAGCGGTGGGATGACCTGATTTTACAGGGCGAGAACAGTGGAACCCCTCCGCATGATAGCGGGCAGTCTGAGGTGGTTGCGTTTGCTGATAACAGCGGCTCTGAGCAAACGAACAACCTGAAATCGAAAGCGTCAGCCTGTTAGTAAATGTTAAGGTTGCGCAGGCCGCTATTCGGGCCGGGTATAGCGAGAAAACGGCAGGAAGGATCGGCTCTGAGAACCTCAAAAAACTTGATATCCAAGCGACGCGCCCTATTGAAAAAACTTGAAATCCAAAACGCGATTTCGGAGCTTGGATTCGCTGGAAATTGTTGACAAATGTTGACATTCAAAACGCGATTTCAGTGTCGTCCAGTCAGACGGCTGGGGGCGTATTTTCTGAGTGGCACGACTGGCACGACCGGCGTTTTCATAGGTCGTGCCATGTGTGTGCTCTGAAAAGTGGCAGGTTTCAGCCAAATTTAGAGGGTGGCGCGACCGTCGCGACCGGCACGACCGAAAAAAGATAGGGTCGGGTGGAGTTTTGCCTCATCCCCGGCAGTGTGCTGCCCAAGCCCCCATGAGAGGGCGGCGCTGGTCCAGCAGATCAGTCCTCCGGTAAGCGGCTTCAACCTTGTTCTCTATGGCATGGGCAAGGGCCATTTCCGCCACGTCACGCGGGCAGGAATTGGTGTCAGAGGTCCAGTCGCGGAGGGTGGAACGTAGGCCATGTACGGTCACGTCCTTTGTCTTGGCTGCAAGGTGAAGCGCCTTGCTCAGAGCAACGTCAGACAGAGCCTTACCCCTCTTGTGTCCGGGGAAGACAAGATCCCCGGCGGCGGAGTCTCGGAGGGGGAGCATTTCCTGAAGAACAGCCAGAGCATCATCAGACAAGGGCACGCGGTGCTCACGGCCTGCTTTCATTTTGTGGTCAGGGATGGTCCAGATTTGGGCCGCCATATCAATTTCAGACCAGACAGCATTTCTCACTTCACCAGACCGGCCAGCCGTCAGGCAGCAGAAGCGCACGGCTTTGGCGGCAATGCCTTCTGATGACCGGAGAGCTGACATGACGGGAGCTATATCCCTCCACCCTACAGCTTTGTGGTGCTGAACCTTGGTCAGCTTTGACGGAGGGGGAAGGGTAGCTGAAAGGTGCCCCCGCCAGCGGGCCGGGTTCTCCCCGTCACGCCAGCCCTGAGCGCGGGCATAGTCCAGAATGCGCTCAATACGACCACGGATGCGTCCTGCTGTTTCGGTTTTCTCTGTCCATATTGGACGGAGGGCGGCCAGCACATCCTGAGTGTCGATATCGCGAACGGCTTTCCCGCCAAACACGGGAAAAGCATGCTGGCTGAGAGAGCCTGTCCATGTTGCGGCGCCTTTTCTGTTTTTCCAGCCGGGTGCCTGCTCATGGATGTAACGGGCGGCCACCTCTTCGAAAGTGACGCCGATCTCTAGTTTCCGGGCAGCCTTCTCCTTCTCCCGCTCAATGATTGGATCAAGGCCGCTTTTTATCTGGCGGCGGGACTCGGAAGCATGGGAGCGGGCGTCAGCCAGAGAAAGATCAGCCGCACTCCCGAGGCTCATCTGTCTGCGCTTACCCGTCACAGGGGATTTGAAGCGTAACTCCCACAAACGAGAGCCCCCGGATACCGCAAGCCAGAGCCCCCCTCCGTCGCATAGGTCTCCGCTCTTATGGCGAGACACCTGCAGGGCGGTTAACTGGTTGGGTGGGAGTCGGCTCATAGTATTTACCCCTCTTGTTACCCCCCTTAAAACATGGGCTTTGGAGGTACGTCCAGAAACAACCGTGGACGGAAGAGCGGGCAAACCCCTAGGATATAGAAGGATTTTGGAACGCTGTGGGACGTGCTGGGACGATAATTAGGCGGACTCCCTCTCCGCCATGCTCCGACTAATACTAATAAAGCCTAGTTGCAGGTCTGGATCACTGACTTGATGCCGTCACGCGCTTCCGGGTTTTCACCGGAGAAGCCGGGGCAACTGCTGTGATAGAAGTTTTTGCATCCGGACAGCGCAAAAGCGAGCAGAATGATTAGGGTTGCTTTCTTTCCTGCGGTCATCAGTGTCTGCCCTGGCTTGCTGGTCTGTTCAGTGGGATCGGCTCTCTTCGCAAGTCTTTCCCACGCTTTGGAAGGTCGGGTCAATCATTGTTGCCCGCGGCGGGGCTGCGCATCTGCCATTCAAAAGAACGGCAGGAAATCTCAGGATTATTTATAAAATAATGGAATATATCGCGATCTGGCTCAGGCTGTCGCAGGGATAAATTTATCTGCCGGTTACTGTGCGGGGAGATGGCTGGAGGAATTTCTCTAAATAGTAAGAGAATTTCCGTTTTTTATAAATGATATGCGGCACAATGGAGGATGTGTGGCTTACAACTGGCGTGGCGCTTTCCCGCATGGTCAGGCCTGAAAACTGGTCTCCAATCATCCACGCACCGATGGATGCTGTCACGCCGTTAATCCGGTGGTCCGCAAAGTCCTGATAGATTTTAGGATAGGCGTTGTAGGTGCCTGCCTCGGCATAGAGGGTTTTTGTGCCCCGCATCATCCGGACATTTTCACCGCCACGGGCATGAATGGGTTTTTCCACATATGCCGCCGAACTGTGGCGGGTGACGTCCTGCGGGCTGTAACCCGCCGCCAACAGATTGGGGTGATCGGGGTGGCGTTTCCATAAGGCGGGAAGCAGCGCTTTGTTGGAGAGGAGTGCCGTCCATGGCGGGTTGAGAAACGTGCAGTGGCAGGTGTGCAGGTGCCGAGCGCCCGGATCACGAAACATGAGTTCCCACGGATACATCCGCAACATGGTGCGGATAATCCGGCCCTGATAAAGGAGTTCTCCGCCCGTGCTGACCTCCAGATCTTTCAGGTCACAGACCACAGCGGTCAGCCCGGCCTGCTGCGCCCACTGGCTGTAATAAAGGGCGTGTGTCGCGTCCTCAAGATTATCCGGGTAGGGCACGATATGGACGGTGGGGCTGATACGCCCCGCCAGCCGCAAGGTGGTGAGGTAAGCCACCAGACGTTCTGCCTCAAGGGGCGCGTGGTCATGCGGCTGGCCACAGTGCTGGTGCCAGAGCGTCTGCATGCGCGTGCTTTCTGGTAAGGTGGCCGGGGTGTCCGCATTATATTCAATGAGTCTGGGCTGGCCGCCACACCATGCCAGATCAAACCGGCCGATCAGAAACGGGTCCTGTCTGCGCCATGAGTCGCGCACAACGTCCTGCACGCTGCGCGGAATATGGAACGTGTCCAGCCCGTCCGGTTGGCGGATAATATCCTCCATCAGATTGAGGCACATCTGATGCAGGGTTTGAGCCGTATGGCGAATCAGGGTGAGGGCAGAGTGATCAAGCTCATAGCGCACGCTCTCCCGCCACGCTTCGGAGCCGTCCTCATTGCGGTAATAGCCATACCCGATCTGGTCAGCCCGCGCCTTCCAGTCCTGTCTGGCAGTGGCAGGCACACGGCGAATGTGCGGCATTGAGCAGCCTTACTCGCCGCCTCCGCCCGCGTGGCCTGCCGCCCCTTCACCAAAGCCTGCATGGCCTGCGGACTCGGCTTCTGCCTCACCACTATCATGGCCAGATGTGCGTCTGTTCATCCAGTTGGACGAGGTATAAGCCGTTGTGCCTGAGGAATGGCCGTGAGAAGAACATGTGTCCGGGCGTTTATCGGGAGACGACGCGCAGGGGTCAGGCTGTGCCGGGTCTGAAGACGCAGAGTGCGTGTGGCGGCTGAGAATACCGAAGAGACCCAGAATGACCAGAAGTGCTCCGGCAGCAATGCCGAGCAGAGAACCCTTTTTCATTTTTGCTTTCACAACATTTCGAGTGCGGATGAATTTATAGCATGATCCGTGCTCAGAGCGTGTGATAAAAATATGTGCAAATAAGCCATAAAAAATCAGGGGCTGCGCATGGCAACCCCTGACGGTTTACAGCCGTAAAACAGACTGTATCAGGCGGCGGAAAAGCGTGAGGCAACCTCTGCAACGCGCTTGCCGTACAGGATGGCAGTATCCAGATCGCCCTGCGGGATTTCATCCGTGCTGGCGTCAGCCGGACTTTGCACCAGCAGGCCGACAGAGCCGCCGAGGTTGTTAATATCCGTGCGTTTGGCGGCCTTGGTGTTTGCGGGCGGCAGACCAAGGCTGACCCAGATGCCACCATGCTGGGAGGCCAGCGTGTTCAGCCATTCCAGCGTGACGGCTTTATCACCGTTCAGGCTGGCGCTGTTGGTAAAGCCTCCGAAAATCTTGTTTTCCCAGCCACGGGTAAACCAGACTTTTGAGGTTGCATCGGCGAATTTCTTAAACTGCCAGCTTGCATTGCCCATGTAGGTCGGTGCGCCGAAAATAATGGCTTTGGC
Source organism: Drosophila nigromelanica (assembly GCA_004149465.1). Lineage (NCBI taxonomy): Eukaryota > Metazoa > Arthropoda > Insecta > Diptera > Drosophilidae > Drosophila > Drosophila nigromelanica. The sequence continues at coordinate 6,309 of SCDS01001843.1, forward strand.
GGTGCTCAGCTTGTCCCATGCGTCTTCGGGGAGGTTGCCGTTTTCATCAATGGCGATCAGCGTTGCATTCGCACCCTGCGCCACATGTTCAGCAACTATGCGGGTCTGCCCATAGCCGGAATGGTAGACAACAAAAACGTCAGACATGCTTTTTGACCCTTTATCAGGAGGGGCCGCGCTGGCGGCCTGTTTGTCACTGGTCAAACTACCATGCCATCAGGGTCAGGGTGCGATAAGAACCGTTCTGGAGATGTCATCTCCAACTGAGGGAGTGAGATGGCATCTGGTCAGGCGGAAGGCGCGTGGATGTTCCGTTGCCGCCATGCGCGGGGTGAGAGGCCGCTCCATTTCCGGAAAGCCCGGCTGAAGGCGCTTGTTTCCGTATAGGCCAGCGTGCGGGCAATGGCGCTGATGTCATAGGCTGGCATGGCCAGATAGCGCAGGGCTTCCGCATACCGGGTCTCTTCCAGCAGAACGGAATAGGAGAGATTACGCTGTGCGAGTCTGCGTTGCAGGGTCCAGTGCGGCAGATTCATCCGTGTGGCGATGTCCGGGAGTTCACTATGGCCTCCTTCAAGAGCAGCGCGGATATGCCGCACAACCTGTTCTTTAAGGGGCAGGTCCGGGGCCGCCAGATCGTGCCTGCTACGGGCAAGGGAGATCAGGGAGGAGCGGATCACGTCCAGCATGCCGCTGTTCGCGTCCGGCATCGCGCGGTCCATGCCCGTTTTACGGAAGACCAGCGCATTGGTCGGGCACTGGAAGCGGATATCTGCCTGAAAAGCCCGCCGGTGCTCTTCCGCCTGTGGCGGGTCAGAATGGACGGGTCCCGGATGGCATATTCCAGCCGCAGGAGGTCTCCGTGCTGCACAAAGCGGGTTTCCGTCCGGGCCTGATGATACATGAAGTGCGCGGCGAGATTTTGCAGCGCATCTGAGACAGTAGGGGAGAGCAGGGCAACATAGCCGATCAGTCCCAGATGCCGTGGGTCAAACTGCTGGCCGAACCACAGGCCGATATTGCCGTCCCGTGTCTCGGCCGCGGCTTCATGAAACAGGCGACAATACGCCCCGAGGTCCAAGGCATCGGTCGGCAGGGAAAACTGGCGGGTAGACAGGCCCGCGCGCCCGGCAATGCGGTCTATATCCCCGCCACGGTCCTGCATGAAGCGTTCCACGCCACATGCGGCCGCAGCGAGAACGCTGGCGTTTTCTCCTGTGCCGGAAGGGTGGGGCATCATATCCTCAACAAAGCGGAGTGCGGTGTTTATCATTCTGAACGTTGTAAAGTGTCAAAAGTTTGTTGGAATCGGTCAAGTCAGTACGCGCGCAGCTCAGCTATCATTTCAGTATCGAACGAAAATAAAACCAGTCGGGCAGGACGCCGGATCTTGTAAAAGGCCGGGCAGAGTGCCGAACGGGATCGGGAGGCACGCCAATATGGGGTTTCAGTATAGTCTTGGCGGTGAACACTATGTGTTTGACGATCTGAAGACACTCATGGCGATCGCCTCTCCCGTGCGCTCAGGCGATGAGCTGGCCGGGCTCGCCGCAACATCAGACAGGCAGCGTATTGCGGCCCGGCACGCGCTGGCCGATGTGCCGCTTGATCTTTTTGTCCGCACAGACCTGATCCCGTATGAGGCTGATGATGTCACCCGTCTGATTATGGATACGCAAGACAAGGCGGCATTTGCCCCCTTTGCCTCCATGACGGTAGGAGACCTGCGGAACTGGCTGTTATCTGATGAAGCGACGCCTGCGGCATTGCGCGCTGCGGCACCCGGCTTTACGCCGGAAATGGCGGCAGCGGTCAGCAAAATTATGCGCAATCAGGATCTGATGAGTGCCGCGCGCAAAATGCGTGTGGTCACGCGCTTTCGTAATACAATCGGGCTGGAAGGCTGTCTGGCGTCGCGCCTGCAACCGAACCACCCTACGGATGATCTCAAAGGGATTGCCGCTTCCACGCTGGATGGTCTGCTCTATGGTATGGGAGATGCCGTCATTGGCATCAACCCCGCGACTGACAGCGTCGCGAACGGTCTGGCCCTGCTGGACATGCTGGATCATGCCCGCCGCCGCTATGATATTCCCACGCAGACCTGTGTGCTGACACATGTGACCAACACGCTTGAGATCATGAACAAGGGCGGTGCGGTGGATCTGGTGTTTCAGTCCATTGCAGGGACGCAGAAAGCCAATGAAGGTTTTGGCGTCACGCTGGCGATTTTAAAAGAGGCACATGAGGCCGCTCTCTCGCTCAAACGCGGCACGGTGGGCGATAACGTGATGTATTTTGAGACAGGGCAGGGAGCAGCCCTGTCTGCGGAGGCGCATCACGGGCTGGACCAGCAGACGGTGGAAACACGCGCTTATGCCGTGGCCCGTGCGTTCCGCCCCCTGCTGGTAAATACAGTCGTTGGCTTTATCGGCCCGGAATATCTGTATGATGGCAAACAGATTATCCGTGCCGGGCTGGAAGACCATTTCTGCGCCAAGCTGCTGGGTGTGCCGATGGGGTGTGATGCCTGTTACACCAACCATGCCGAGGCCGATCAGGATGATATGGACAATCTGATGGTGCTGCTGGGGGCTGCGGGAATTACCTTCCTGATTGGTGTGCCCGGTGCGGATGACATTATGCTCAATTACCAGAGCTTGTCTTTTCACGATATCCTGACCCTGCGCAGCATGCTTAACTTGCGGCCTGCGCCCGAATTTGCGGCATGGCTGGAACAGATGGGCCTGTTTGAGCCACAGTCCGGCCGCATGCTGGAACTTGCCCCGCACCAGACGCGCCTTGCGCAGCTTGTGGGCTGACATCATGACAAAAAAACCTGTTTTTCCTTCTGAGAACACAGAGACCAGACCGGATGTCTGGCAGGATCTGCGCGCTCTCACGCGGGCGCGGATTGGTCTGGGCCGAAGCGGGAATGCGCAACGCACTTCAGATGTTTTGACGTTTCAGGCCGCCCATGCGCAGGCGCGGGATGCTGTGCATACACCGCTGGATGTGCAGGCCATGCTGGCGCAGATGAACGGCATGCCCTGCCTGTGTGTCCGCAGCCGTGCGGATGACCGCCCGACATATCTGCGCAGGCCCGATCTGGGCCGCAGACTGGCGCCGGAAAGTCTGTCCTTTTTACAAAAAGGCGAATGGGATGTTGTGTTTGTTGCAGCAGATGGACTGTCTTCTGTGGCAACGCAGAAGGGCGCTATTCCGTTGTTCCGGGCGATGCTGCCACGGTTGAAAGACTGGCGGATTGCGCCGCTGGTTATTGCCACGCAGGGACGTGTGGCTCTGGGGGATGAAATTGCCTCGGCCCTTGGCGCCCGCATGGTTGTGATGATGATTGGTGAGCGCCCCGGCCTGAGTGTGGCCGACAGCATGGGCGTTTATCTGACATATGCGCCCTATGTGGGGTGCCCGGATTCCGCCCGGAACTGCCTTTCCAATATTCACCCGCACGGGCTGCCGACCTCGGGAGCCGCAGACAAACTGGCATGGCTGATGAAGGAAGCCATGCGGATGCAGTTGACAGGTGTTGGCCTGAAAGATGCCGCACCGGACAGCACCTCTTCTGACACACTTCCTGAAAGCTCCCTTCCTGCCATAGTAAAGGACCAGCACGTATGAGCCAGAACCCCACCCATCTGCATAAAACACTGGGGGCGTTCCACCTGTGGGGCATTGCCGTCGGGCTGGTGATTTCTGGCGAATATTTTGGCTGGAGTTACGGGTGGGCCACGGCGGGCACGCTTGGCTTTCTGGTCGCTACTGTTTTTGTGGCGGTGATTTATACGGCTTTTATCTTCAGTTTTACGGAACTGACCTGCGCCATTCCGCAGGCTGGCGGCCCGTTTACCTATAGCTCGCGCGCTCTTGGCCGCTGGGGCGGGCTGATTGTAGGGCTGGCGACACTGGTGGAATTCATTTTTGCACCTCCCGCCATTGCTCTGGCCATCGGGGCTTATCTGAACGTGCAATTTCCGGGGCTTTCACCAAAAGTGGCGGCCTGTGGCGCGTATCTGGTGTTCATGACGCTAAACATTGTTGGCGTGCATATTGCAGCAACCTTTGAACTTTTTATTACCATAGCAGCCATTATCGAACTGCTTGTGTTTATGGGCGTCGTGGCTCCGGCCTTTTCATGGCAGAATTTTACCCAGAACGGTTGGGGTGTTGCGCCCCATTTTGGCTGGTATTCTATGGGCGGCATTTTTGCTGCAATCCCGTTTGCAATCTGGTTCTTTCTGGCCATTGAAGGCGTGGCTATGGCGGCTGAGGAAGCAAAAGACCCCAGACGGGCTATTCCGGTGGCCTATATTGCCGGGGTGCTGACGCTCGTTTCTCTGGCTTTTGGTGTCATGCTGTTTGCCGGGGGTGTGGGGGACTGGCGGTCTCTGGCTAACCTGAATGACCCTCTGCCGCAGGCCATGAAGCAGGTGGTGGGCAGCCATAGCGGCTGGCTGCACATGCTGGTCTGGCTGGGGCTGTTCGGGCTGGTGGCGTCTCTGCACGGGATTATCATGGGGTATGCACGGCAGATTTTTGCGCTGGCCCGTGCGGGCTTCCTGCCGAAGGTGCTGGGGCGGCTGCACCCCCGGTTTCAGACACCGTATATGGCAACCATTGCCGGAGGGGTCATCGGCATCGCGGCCATTTTCTCGGATGATGTCATTTCCATCAACGGGCAGTCGCTCACCGCGACGCTGGTCACGATGTCGGTCTTCGGCGCGCTGACCATGTATGTGCTGAGCATGATCAGCCTGTTCCGTCTGCGCCGCACGGAGCCTGACCTGCACCGCTCGTACCGTGCGCCGTTTTACCCTGTTCTGCCCGCTGTTGCGCTGGTGGGGGCGCTGATCGCACTGGTGGCCGTGATTGCCTGCAACGGCACAATTTTCTGCCTTTATCTGGGCTTTATGGTCGTGCTGTCTGTTCTGTTCATGGCTCTGTCCAGAAAACAGCCGGTTTAAGAATGTGATCAGATCATGTTTTGTGAGCCGGGTATTTTCAGGAGCGGACGCAGACAGATGGTAACGCACACCACACTCAGACGGGTTTCTCTGGTGTCTTTGCTGCTGATGGGCTGTGCTGTGCTGTCTCCGCTCTCCCATGCAGACTCAACCGGGCATCCGGCAGGGGTGCGGGCCTCCGTGCCTAAAAAGCGGGTGCAGCCGGGCAGCGTGCAAAAGCCGGTTTCCCAACCGCTGGCCGCGCAAAAACCCGCCGCGCCCCCGCCTGCTGCCTTGCCGGAAATTGCACCCGCTGCGGCCGTGCAGGAGGATATGCCTAAACTGCATGTGGGGAATCTGTTCCACCCAAAGCCCGGCCATAAACTGTCATACTGGGATGGGCTTGAGGGGCATCTGAGTATCGAGGTCGGGATTGCAGGCAACCCGTGGACGCGCTCTGGCAGAAACTTTGGCCAGTTCTATACGGACCGCGCCAATACCGTCTCGCTCAACCAGATTATGGGGTCTCTCTCGCATCCCGTCACCAGTGTGGGGGGCGGGTATGGCATCGGCTTTGTGCTGGAAGCCATGTACGGCTCGGATGCCCGGTTTGACCCGACTATTGGCATGGGGTCCGGCTCACTGAACAGCCTGTATCAGTGGGCGCCCACGCAGGCGCATCTGGATGTGCATCTGCCCTGGCTGTTCCGGCACGGGATTGATGTGCAGATGGGGCAGATGTACGGGCTGATGGGGGTGGAAGGCACTCCGGCGCAGGCGCGTCCGTTTTACACGTTCAATTATGCCTCGGACTATATCGTGCCGTTTGAAACCGTCGGCATTGTCGCCACCATGCATCTGGCAAAACATGCGGACTGGATTGTGGGGATTGATGCCGGGAATTCCACAACATTCGGGCGCTCGGGCAACAATAATAAACCCAAAGGCTATTTCGGTTTTACGTTCAATCATCTTCTGGACGGCAGGCTGGATGTGCATGCCATTGGGCATTTTGGCCCGCAGGGGAACAACAGCCGCGCTGTGACCTCACCAGATGGCTGGACAAGTGCCGGGGCCGGGCCGCAAGTCAACCGGAAGATGCAGTATAACGGCAACCTGATGGCGGCCTATCATGTGAACAAGGCCGTGACCGTCACGGTCGATGGGGTCTATCTGCATGATGATCTGTCTCATGATGATGCCTATGGCGTGTCCACCTATCTGGCGTGGGCCATTCATCCCTGGCTGACGCTCAATGCCCGCGGTGAAATTTTCCGGGACAATACGGGCGCAATCATCGCGCAATATGCCAGCTTTACGTCCTACACACGCTCCCTCAGCAACCAGCCTTATCCTTATTACGTGGCGCCCCCCACCACGTACGGGGCGCTGACGGTCGGGGTTTCCTACCAGCCGCAATTTATCAATAAGCGTCTCGGTCTTGGTTCTCTGACCATCCGGCCGGAAATCCGTCTGGATAAATCACTGAATGGCACGCATCCGTTTAATCAGGCAGGCACGGTCTCTCATCCGGTGGTCAATAACGGCACCAGCAACATGCTGTGGTTCAGTTGTGATGCCACATGGGCTTTTTAAAAACTGGATGATACGCCAGACCTCACGCAGACTTTTGGTCTGCTCTGTGTGCATTGTCTCTTGCAAGCCGGGCGTATTCACCCCATCATAATAAACGCGGTTGTCTTGTGTGCAGCCGTGACGTTCTCAGGGCAGGGTGAAACTCCCTACCGGCGGTAAGTAACGGTTTTCCGTTATAAGCCCGCGAGCGCCTGCTTCGGCAGGGTCAGCAGATCCGGTGTAATTCCGGAGCCGACGGTTACAGTCCGGATGAGAGAGAACGGTGCAGACCTTTGGGTCTCCGCGTCTGGTGCGGAGGCGCAAGGGGTGACCTCTGCTATCTGCCCTGAGTCTGTCTGGTACGATGTTTTGGGCAGATAGGTGCAGGGTGTGACGCAAAACCCTTCAGACATGATGCCGGACTGTGTGGCGCGGGCCTTTGAGGCTGCGATTGCAGACGCATGGCGGTTTGTGGGCCAGACGGCACCCAACCCGGCGGTTGGCTGCACGCTGCTGGATGAGGCCGGGGGCGTGCTGATGGTGGCGGCCCACCACCGGGCGGGGCAGCTCCATGCGGAACGTCTGGCGCTGGAACAGGCAAAGCAGGCCGGGGTGCTTGACCGGGTGCATACGGCGGTTGTCACGCTTGAACCCTGTAACCACACAGGCCGCACACGCCCCTGCACGGAAGCACTGCTGGAGTCTCCGGTTAAAACGGTCTGGATTGGCTGCCCGGACCCTAACCCCCATGTGGCCGGGGGTGGCGCTGCCGTGCTCACAAAAGCAGGCGTTACGGTGCGCTGGCTGGCGGAAAGCCCGAACGGGGCAGACCTTGCCGCCCGATGCCGTGCGTTGCTGGCTCCGTTTGCCATGCGCATGACGCAGGGGCGGCCGTGGATCACGGTGAAACAGGCGCTGGATCAGCAGGGCAGCATGGTGCCGCCCGCCGGGCAGACAACCTTCACCACGCCAGCCTCGCTCCGGTTTGCCCATGCCCTGCGGCGTGCGACCGATCTGGTCATTACCGGCACCGGAACAGTGGCGGCTGATAACCCCTCTTTCACGGTGCGGCATGTGCCCGACCATGCGGAGCGCCGCAGAACACTGGTTGTGTGCGGCCAGCAGGCCCATGTGCCCGGATCGTGGCTGGAGCAGGCCCGCACGTGCTTTGATGTGCTGTTCTGCCCAGACCTTAAGGATCTACCTGCTCTTCTGGCGGAAACTCCGGCTCTGTGGGCCATGGTGGAAGCTGGCCCCACGCTGCTGGCCGCTCTGCGGGCGCAGACTATGTGGGATGACTGGCTGACCATTCGTCAGGACGCGCAGGGCGCGGACCATTTTTCCGTTTCAACCCGTCATGCAACAACGCCGCTCGCTCTGTTTCCGGAGTGGGCACGGTGCGCTGAGGAGTAACCATGTTTTCCGGAATTATTGAATCACTCGGCCCTGTGCTCAAAGTCGAACCCGGCGCAAAATCCGTCATGCTGGACGTGGAAACCGGCCTGCGGGATGTGGCTGAGGGGGAGAGCATTGCCGTGAACGGCGTGTGTCTGACGGCAACAGCACCGTCTGAAACCGGACGGGTGCAGTTTTTTGTCAGCAGCGAGACGCTGGACCGCACCACGCTGGGCGCTCTCCGGGCCGGAAGTTTTGTGAATCTGGAACGGGCTGTTACC
>SCDS01001845.1:0-11539 GCA_004149465.1 Drosophila nigromelanica
AAGAAAAATTTTGACATGTAAAGCTCTCAGATCCATAGCTCCCATATTTCAAACTGCCATAACTTTGGCAAAACTGAACCGACTTTCATGTTTGATGGCATTTTCATTATGACTTCTTCTTTCATATTTAATAAAAAAATTTTTTGAACTTTTTCATGTTTGATTGAAGTTTGGATATGGTTTGCAATGCATTGCATGGTTTGCATTGATGTGTACAAATAATGTCCTTATTACATTGCGAACAACAGCCGACTGTAACGTTCTTACATGTCAAAAAGAAAAAAGAGTTTTTTTTTGAATTTTCGAAGATGAAATACCTCTGCGGACGTAGGGCAAATTTGTGGTATATTTCTACCAAACACACGGGAATGATTTATATAAATCCTTTAAGATAAAAGTGTAGCAATAAAACATACCTTAGCACCTCCTATCCAAATGTTGACCTGCAATAAAAATTTGAAATTAGAATTATATACTGATATTTAAATAATATATATAAAAATCCCAAAGAAATAAAGATGGAGTTGATCGGATCAATGTGTATTTAAAGCCACTGTAATGTGCTTGTAATTCCGGACAATGTTTCCTTTAAATCTTAAAGTTAAATCACACAACACATTTTGTTTGGCATGTCGAGGATGCCAAAGCAACAAACACGATTGTCAGCTATTGTTGTTGTTGCTGTTTTTATTTTTGTTGCGGCTGCTTGCCATTTCAGATTACGGCTGTAGTTTAGTTGCCATGTACAGTCGGCCGACACATGCCTACAAGCTTATTTATAATAAAAAATCATACTTGGCCGCACATACAATGAGACAATAGACGACTCTGCAGCACTGGCAACAGCAACAACAACAAAAATAATGTGGCACGAACAGAAAAATAAACGGCAGCCAGAGTTAAGCCAGTGGCAAGCAGGCAGGCAGCCTAACCCAATGTCGAGATGAAAGCTCCGCCCATAAGTCGACTCTAGTATGGCAGCCAGAGCGAGTTTGAGCCATCATTAACTGCGTAGCTTCCATGTGTGAGTAAGCCACACACCCACACAGACAGCCACACAGACAGACGGACAGACAGCACACCTCATATAACCATTCATTGACATCATTCGGCATTGTAGATAGCATTCAGTCAAATGCTCTGAGGATTATCCACCTTGGGCAACAAAACCAAACAGTGTAATGAAATTTTCGAAATATCTATGATGATTTGCGGTTGCCATGATTGTAATGTATGTGTGTCTATGTGTGTGTGTGTGTGTTCGACACTTCCGCATTGCTATCTATACAATAGGTCTATACCCAGGCTATGTTGTGAGCAGTGCTTTGGCCTTTGGTTTCCGGCAATTTCAAGTGACTAAAGTCACACTTGGAGCCTTTTTGGCCATTTCATTGTTTGCCCTTTTTGGCCGGCCAATCTGTGCCCTGCCATGTGGCAGCTGTGGTTTTAACTTGTGCATCCTGGGATTTTGACTACATGATGCTTACAACATTGTTATTAATTTTCCCAAATTGAAATTTTCTGCTTTAATTCCTTGCCATCATTCGCTGGGTTGTGGCCCTTTAATTGTTATCTTTAGTTCAAAATAAGACACAACCGTTATCATTGAGGTGTCAAAGTGTAAAAGTTCTTGAAGATTTATAGCTCATGATGTGGTTAATAAAATGCTCAATTTCTGAATGCTTGTTTGAATATAGTTTTACGTAGATTTAAATAACTATTTTTAACTATTTTTAAGAAATGAAGGCTGAGCACACTTGAGTAGAGAATGGGCACATAGCTGAATTCAATATTTGAATGAATCACTCACTAGAGTATTACTTGCCATTGTCAGGCTTTATGCTGTCACATTTATAATTTCTGACTGGAAGACACCACAAAAGTTCACTCTGGTGTCTGTCAGACTAGTTTGCATCTGTCGAACCCTGACCTCACCCAATGCAATCTGAAACGAGGTTTTAATGGCGCTTTTTTCTGCATTGCATTTTTCAATATTTGCCTTGGCTTAGGGCGTGACAGTGGGCGTAAATTCAAACTGACAGCAAAATAATTTTATTATTTATGGTGATGACGACGACGACAAGAAATGGGCTGTGGGGTGTAGAGTGTGTGTAAAACTGTGCGGAGCGACTAAAAAGTTGTAACAGAATTATTGTAAAATTTGTGTGGAAAATATAACGTAAAGCGTCGGAATATGCGCATTTCGAATGCTGCTACAGTCAGCTGCCTGCCTGTAAAAAAAGTGGGCGTTTGCACCGTGCCCATGCCCCGAATGCAATCATAAATTTTTGTGTGTGGCATGCAAAATAACGTAATAACATTAAATATGCAAATGCCTTTTGTCAGCCATGCATTTACACACAGCAAACATACACACAGGGAAATGGGCACACACTCAGAGAAAATACGCACATAAAGGATAGTTAATATGGAGTTTATTCCAATCTATTTTAAAGAAAAACAGGTATATTTTCCAAAACCAAATTGATTTGAAAATTGGCGTAAAATGCAAAACGCTTGACTAAGTTGATTTATTATTTAGCATGAAGCAATTTTAATGGAATAACATTTCTAAATTAAAATTATTAATTGACATTTTCTAAAATTACCACAGACTTTTCAAAAAATTTGTATATTTAAAATAAGTCGAAAATATTTCAAAAGCGAACTGTATTTCAGTCTTGTGTTTGTTCTTTACAAAAAATGCTCGCTCTTTGATAAAAAGTATCTACGTGGATACGTGGATACGGTTTAACTTGATTTAAATGTGCAATTTATGCAGTTTTTTTTTTGGCAAGTGCATTTACTACCAACTTGTGTGTTTGTATTCATTCATATAGAACTCACTGTTGGGCTGCTCATTGGAAGACTTCGGCTGCGCTTCGTCTTCAGAGTCTTCAGAGTCGGCTTCATCACACACATTTTGCAATTTGCATAAAGTGAAAATGATGCACATTTCTGTTTTCCTACGACAATTTGCCTTTATTGATTTTCTTTGATTTTCTTTGCACACACTCACACACACATACTGAACAGTTGGCACAGTGGCTGCGCTCAAGCAGCGCACTTCGTCCTGCTTTACATGTGTTGTGAATGACGTTGAGTGCTGCTATGCAAACATTTTCTAACGAACACTTAGTGCAAATAGATTCCGCTGAAGCACACGACTCTGTGTCTGTCTGGGGTATGTGTGTGTGTGTGTGTGTAGACAGTTACACTTCTTTCATTTCTACCCGTTTTTATTGCATGCCAATTACTTCTTATTTTCTTGTGTATGTGTGTGTGCCTTGAATTTCATTAGTTTTCTCCAGTTAAATCAAAGTAGACATTATGCACAGCATTACATTTTATTAACTATGTGACTGCAATTGATATTGCCAAAGCATGCAAATTTTGCAGCTGAATAAAAATAATTAAATATTTTTGCTGAGCCAAATTGTATCTAGATATCAATTTATTTTATTTATTTATTTTATTAAACAATTTAAAGCATTTGTGGCGAGTTGTTTCTACATTTTCTTTTATTATTTAGGCAATAACATTAACTTAAAGCACACCGAGAGACAAAACAAGGTTGGTGATACCATTCTAGTGGGCGTGGCCATGATATCAAGGTCGCAATCTACAAACTCGTTTCACTTTGTGAACGATAATAAAAATAAAATCAAAGAAAACCAAACAGCAAAATTGGTTTTGAACAAATAACCCGCAAAAATGTCATATCTAATGAGAAATCAGCTTATTCAATCCGGTTTTCATATCAACAACATTATTTTACGGTCTTATTTTTCTTACGTTTATAATTTCATATAAACCCATTTTTGTTGTCCAATTTTTGTGCACTTTCGGCCATGTGCAGCTAAAACTTTATATTGTGGGAAAAGTTTGCAATATCGACAACGAGTGCAACAGTCGCTGCCATCTTCGCAAATTGGCCAATAAAGCGTGCTCAAAATATTTCGCACAACTTGTGGGCAATACCTATCAAATAAAGTTGGCTGCTGTTCCCACACACGCACAACCTCTCACAAGAAATTGGTAAAACTGTTGGGCGTATTCTTACATTTGTTAATGAAAAATGTAACAAAATGTATATTTTAGTTGAGCTAAGTTCGTAAAACAGTCACAATGTGATGGGCTATAGCAGCTAAAATTCCTTTTCCCAAATTATAAAGCTACGATAATAACAAAATAGTCAAAAGGGCAAATCTGAGAAACTTTTTCTTATATATGTTCTACAAGCTCTTAAACTCGAGTACTTCGTAAAGTTCGCACCCAAAGTTAAAAAGACATTAGAACGGGTGTAACCGACTACGTAATAACAACCAAAACATGTAATTTGTAATTTCTTGTGTGACGAAAGTAAGACTAAGTTGCTCAGAAAAAAATATATTGTTAAATACTGCACACCAAATTTGCGATCTTACGAGGAGGTTATCAATTTCAAATATGATAACTATCGATTCATTTCCCCCCTCCTTGTCAAGTAAAATATAGCTGGGACAGAGTATCTGTTAGTCGATTATTCCCTGTTTTCACACTTGTTTCGCAATGCTTTGTATTTTCGGGACGTTGACCTTGTCAAATTTTAATTGATTCAATCGCCTGGGCATAGTGCAGTCCATGTGAGCCAACACTTGCTAAATACCCAACAGTCAATGTCAACTTTACCGATTGGGGCTTAAACTCACACACACACATATACAGGCAAGTATTTATGGTTGGACAGCAAGTTAACAAGGACTCGTGCGTGTGACGCCCGTTGCGCCTGGTGAAATTAGTTTGGGGCTTTCATTTGTTGTATAATGGAATTGATCATTAGTTGGTATTTTGGAATCCAGTTTGTTAAGCCCGGTAGATGCCGGGATTTACACAAATCACACAAATGACCAAATATTTGCACGGCAACTAAGCGTCAGGATTGAGGTTCATTAGCATGCACAATTTAATTAAATTGCTTAAAAATAGTTCGGTTTTATAAAACAAAAAAATTAAAGACTGTTTTTAGAACTAGAATAAAACAAACCAACTTATGTATTACGTTTTACAACACTATGTTAGCCGCAGAAAAACAACACTAAAAGGAACTTATCAAACACTACTGAATTTTTCTGACAGCAATTAAAGTTTTCTCACAACAATCTGAACACACAATAGTTTTCGTTAGTTCCACCAGGTGGCGGCACAACTAAACCAGTGTTGTAAGTCACATTGAGAGTGAATGTTAATTAACTGAATCCATTGTAACTGTCATCAGCTCTTATCATGCGTAAGTTCATCTATTTAATATAATTATAATCATATTTTGATTTGACGCATGGATGGGGAAAAGAAACTATTCATGCCATGTGCCCAAAATAATTTCAACTGTCGTCGTCAGTTCCAATTACACGTAACCAACTGTTAATTATCATCTAGCCATTTGGCTAGTTTTGTAATTTTTTTTGTGGCTCTACCGATGAAATCTCTGGCTGTGCTAATTTATGCTGTTCCACACTTGCTCACCATTCAATTGCCATTTCGCTGAACATTCCACTGCTTTTGCTGCTGGTACTGCTTATAAGCATTACGGCATGACCACATTCGCATTCGCATTCACACTCATATTCGCATACACATTCACAATTCAACGGCAGTCGTTGCCCTTTGGCCAAGACACACAACCAGATGGCAGACCACAAATACAACTCCAACCAACCCACNAGTGCCATAAACACACACACACACCCACACACACACAGGCACACAACCTCGGGCGGAAACCAAATCATTAGCCAGAAAAATTGACCAAGCCGCCGCCCTGGCAGGATATACGTGCAGGCGTAGACCACAGGACACCAAGCACACACAAACACACACACACACACACACAAAGTTCGCGTTTATTGAATTTTTAGACAGTGAGGAATAATTTTTGAAGCCAACCAAAGCAACGCAGTTTGGCAACCACATCCGGCAGCCGCTGGTCAGCCCATAATTATCTAACCAAAAATATGCGACTGCAATTTGCAGTAACAGAACAGCCCCTCCCCAACCACGCCCACACCCATATGGCCAAAGGACGCATGGCCACAAAGAGGTCACGCAGCTGTAAACAGTCACCAAATTTAACATGAATTTATTTTTTTTTGCTTTTTCGACGGCTGCATTAGATGTGATTTGTTTATTGTGGCTTGCGATTTGTTTAAATGCGACGTCAAATGAAAATTGATAACCTGTTTTTTTTAGTAAATGCTGAACAGATAAATTGTAAACAGATAAATAGAATATTTTTGGCATAATATTTATGCGAATAACTCTATTGCGTGAAATGTGTCCTTCTAACGGCGGTCAGTGTTGTAAAATAAAAGTATATGTAAAGACAAACATCAAATAATCCACCAAAAGCTGTTTATCGATTTTAATAATGCATTTTACAACACTATATGAATGATGTATACGCTCCCCCACTTGTTAAACAGCAACTGTTTCAGTTTGTGGCATACCCAATAGCTCCAATAAAACCATGAATATAAAGTTGATCAAATATGATAGAAAAGTTTCAGGCAAAAATGCAGGTTAAAGCCGCCAACATGATTTTCCTTTACACACAGAAAAAAAATGTTCATGAAAAATTTTTGCCAAAGCGAGTGCTTGATAAAAAATCGAAATTGTTAGCCCAGTATTGAATATTTTAACAATTTTTTAATAAAACATACAATATTGAGTTGAATAATGTTGACTTTTACATATTAATTTTTTTGTTCATATTTCATCTCTAGTTGCTTTTGGCCAGTTTGCTGAGTGCAAATTCAACGCTATAAGGATGTCAATTTGATTTTTAGTTTTTGGTTTTCATATTTTAAATACTCATTACATTCGTTGGTCACTGTATATTTGCAGTAAAAATGTTATGTTTAATTAAAAATGAGCTTAAATAAAGAGGCATTTAACTTGAGATATTAATATCAATTTTATTTCTATATAGTTTTTCGTTTTGTTAACCAATGTCGACTACCTGATAAATAATTAGGATTAATTATAAAATAATTATCATTTTAATAAAAAATTCATGGGTGACAAACAATTTAAGTTGTTTTTTGTTTTAATTGTTGAGTAATTCTCACGCGCTACGTAACAACCCAGAGCGCATAGAACGGCGTCAAAACAATTTCATTATTAACGTTTAATAAACTGAAAATTGTCAATAAACGCTGGCAGCCTGCAGCCATATTCCAGCTGTATATAAACATTGTGCCACGCTGTATCCAGGCGATAATCAAGTTTAGCAGACAATCACCTCCAGCATCGCAGGGCAGGATCAGCAATTTCGCTCTGATTAAAATCGCACTATTTTGCAGCGTGCGAGGGGCAACAGAGTGGAAATTAAACGAAGGCAGCAACAAGCAATAACAGCAACAGCAACAGCAACAAGGATCCTGGACTTAGATAACACTCACGAAGTCATGAGCATATCATCGATGTGCCAGACAGAAAACAATTGCAATGCGAGAACGAGGCGCACAAGGACTGTTAAGAACAATGGGTATGTGGGCAGCATCAGTAGCAGGACCAAATAAATGCATTGTCCTGCAGGGAGCAGAAGCGGCTAGCAAACGCGTCGCATTTATCAGAAACAATACCGCACATAAGTAACGCACAAAAGGCCAGAGTCAGCCAAGCAGCACGACACAAAGCAGGCAACACTAAGCACACACACACACCGACAAAACAAACACACACAAGCCTCAGTGCACACACACACACTGGGAAGGGTCAGTTTTTGCCGCCTCGCTGACAATTGCCAGCATTTGAAACCTGCATCAAGCGTTGCGTGCTTGGGGCAGCGCAAGTGTTCCCCTAACAAATTTCTATACAAATTGCTTCACATTTCTCCTAAAAGGCTTGGGGCTCTATTTAAAATTGGTCTTCATGCGCACATGTTAGCACTTCTGTTGGTTTTTTATGCCACATATCTCTCCCTAAATAAATGTAATCAGATATTAAAGTAGGGACTTTTGATGCAATCATACCCTTTGGCGAAACTGTAAGAAAATTTATTTAAAACACTGTTCCCAAAGGGAAACTAGTTTGATAATTTTTGTATATAAAAATAAAGTTATGCAAGCTCATAAATAATATTAAAAACAAAAATGATAAAAAAAAACAAACAAATATAAAAACTTCGTCAGAAAACGTTAAAAATAAAATTATGCAAGCTCATAAATAATATTAAAAACAAAAATTATAAAAAACAAACAAACAATAACTTCGTCAAAAAACATTTGTGTAAAAAAATTGACGAAACGCTGCACAAAGGAATAAATTAAAAATAAAGTAAACATAAATAAATTAAACACCATCTTAATATTTAATTACCATTTCATGAAAAATTTCAAATATAAAATGCAATGAATGTAAAAACTTGAAAACATAACAACATTGGTATCTTGAAACCGTATGTAGTTAGCAATTAATGGAACACCCCACATGCGGCTATTCTTTATGTACCAGCAGCAAAACCTGCAGCTGGCAACATTTGGAGTTGTCTTTTGCTGTGCAGCAAAACCAATTATGATGGCGCAGAACTCATTAAAGGGGTTAAGCCCTCCATTGCAGCATACACTTAACTGCTATTTGCCTTCCCATCTCCTCCATTCTTCTTTCTGGCTTTTGCGCTGTATGAGTTATGTGTTGCGCAATTAACATTTGCATTGCTGGCACAAAATACTTTTGCATACTTTTTTTTCTGTTTTTTTTTTTTTTGTTTTTGGCAAGCACTTAAAATTAAAAATTACAATTACATTTAACTTGGCACAGCCCGAAGCCGGAAATTTTGCACTGCGACAGTCGACGGTTTTTTGTTTACCATCGTTTTTTTGTTTTTGTTTAAGTTTTTTTTTTTTTGTACATCACAAACTATGCAAAAAGTTGCAGAAACTAAGAAGTTGCGCGGCGTTACTTTATTTGCCACTTGCACAAAGTTGCCAAGTTGGCAGCCCCAGCCCGAGTTGGCTGAGAACAGAACACAGGTTTGCCATTTGCCTGACACGCCCCTAGTTATGGGCAACTTATGGCCAACTATTGAAAAATTCATTAAGTGGCAAATAGACGCATTATGTTTATGTCTCTTGCCCGGAGCCAAAAACTTAGATGGCAAAAATATTTGATGCCAAAAATAATTCTGCTTACGATTCATAAAATGATATACTTACCACCAGGAGGTAATATTTGGCGTGAGTCGTTTTTCTGCTTTAGAATCAATCTATTATCAATCATGAGGGTAAACTATGAATTCACTTCATAACCCACAGAATTTCACAGTTCAGATTCGACCATTCTATGAAGATATTTTCAGATTTGTTACACGTTCGGTACGGAAATTGCATTTAAGTCAGCTTAAACAGCTTAATATAATTTATCTATAGACTGGCTGCCGAAAATATGCAATTGATGTGTGTAGAAAATTTATTTTGCTGCCAATTAGCTGTAACATGGCTTACACACATCGCTGATATTTGCCCAGGCAGAAAAAAACTTTTAATTGCATAAATTTGCGTAAATTTGCAGGGACAAAACATTTTTGGTGGTCAATTTTAGAAAATTGTATAAACTGAGCTAAATGAAAATTTGCGACAAACTACTAAAACTTTGCAAAAAAACAAATATGCAACAAAATTACAACTCATTATGCAAAAAGAGTATGATATGCTATTTTAACATTTTGAATTTAATTTTATAGCATAAAAATCTCGAGTAACTGTTGAAATTGAGCTGGAAATTGTCCTTGTGAAGAAATGAAATGAAATTTGTTGGCACTTGAACTAAGCATACTTCAACGAATAGAGTATTTGAAATATATGACCTTGGGCTGGCCCTCGCCAAGCATTGTTTGCCCGGACAAATAAAGCATATATCAGTTTAGGAAGGGTGCTCTTCTGCCACCTTTTGTTCATCATGACGTTCATAAAAATGTGCCAAAGTCTCAACTCAAGTGCGTTTATTATGAATGTGAAGAAGTATTCGAGTATTATATTTATTATATAGCAGGCGACGTCTTTGACGGCACATTTAGCACACATTAATAAGACCGCAGGAACGTGCGCCAAACAAAGGAAAAAAGCGAAAGAAAGCAAAGGAAAGTGAGTCTACGGCACACACACAAACACACATAAACACTGCCAACAATAATCAGTCATCATAATGATGCCGAGACAAGGTCGAAGTTCTGGAATGGGCATAAAAAGCATGCGTCGAGTGTTTGGCAAGAGTAAATTAATTGAATTCATTATGTCTGATATATGCATGTTGTATATATACATAAGCATGTGCTTCAAATGGGCATTTAATCAAATGCTTTATTCGCCATATTAAATATCATGCTGAGTGCCACGAATTTCAGTTGCTAAATTAAGCGAGTCATGTGCCACAGATATATATTATCTTTGTGGCATGCTCAGAGTAACTCAACAAAAACAAAGACATTCATAATATTAATGTTATTGTTCTTATAAAGGTTTTGTTATCTATTAGAAGTTGTGCTTTTCATTTTCTTCAGTTTTAGTGTATTTGTATATACACTCAACTCCACAAAATAAAAAAAAAATTTAATATTAATATTTGAATATTTTTTTTATTCACATTTTTGAATATTAACATTATAATACCTTCTATTTAATGTTTAATCAAAATTACCTTGATTGTCAATTTCGACTTTCTTAAATAGAAATTCATCTCATAGGAAATTAATTTGCTTTTTTAATCAAATTTAAATTGTACTTTATAATCAATCTCTTGCCGGAATTGAAATTTAAGCTGTATTAAAATTAAGTATAAATTATCTTGTCACTGGTTTAAATATCGCATTTATACCATTCAACAACGCAAAAGGAAAAGAATAAAAGAAAACAAAAGAAAAAATCGTGAATATGAAGTGTCCTCTCGAATTTGTGCTTTGTTCAGAAATGTTTTGTACGAATCACATTACATCAGGAATTAGGTTGATCCCGCCTTAACCAACACTTTCACGTTCGCCAACCTTTTGCCCTTTTCGACGTGTTTGCCATTTCGAATTGTTCGTACTCGATGCGAGGGCAGATTGATAAGTCTATGGTTTTCACTTTATGCTTATATGATCAAATATGATAAAAGTTTTATGATTTACGTATTCATTAATGTGGTATCCGAGATTTATGTACATTTCTAGAGTATCCCAACAACTTATTAGGCAACCCATGTGTGCCATGAGTAAATATGTATACATATGTTTATATTTCCTTTTAATATTCCCGTTTGCTGCCGTTCGTGGTTGTCGTTTTTGTTGCTGTTATTGCCTATACGCATGCCGCATGATTATTGTTGTTACAAAATACATTTTCAATGAATATTAAATGTGGATACATTTTTAAAAAAAAGTTTTTTCCATTTCGTTTTTTACAAATGTTTTTTTTTATTTTGATGCAATTTATTTTTATCGTTACGCGGCAGCAAACAAATTACAATAAATATTGTTTTTGAGGGTCCCGCATTTGATTGCATCTGATTGCTCATTTGCTCGTAT
>SCDS01001847.1:0-14389 GCA_004149465.1 Drosophila nigromelanica
GGAAAACAATTTTCATTGAGTTTTCAATAGACTTTGATTTCCATGGAAAGCAATGGTAAAACAAATGGAGGAATACAAAAAAAGATTATAATTGAAATTAATATTTTTATAGAAACATTTCGAATATATAAGAAAATACTATAAAAATATGCTCTTATGTTGAATTATGGATTATTTCTGCTAAAATCAATATGCAATATAAAAAACGCAAAAGAATTGAAAATGATTTATTAAGAACATATTATTTAACATATAGTTCTGTTATATATAATTTGTATATATTAATAAATACTGCATACAAAAAATTTATGTAGGCTTACAGATTTTATATTAAATTTAAGAATACACGAAAATATCGTAAATGCCACATTTTCAATGTTATAAGTTATTTTTCATGAAATATAACTTTAATTTAAATAATGAAACTACTAATGTTGTTAGTTAAAATAATATAAATATGCAAATTATGGACACTACTTGAAGTTAAAAGTGCTTAACCGTCAGAATTATTGGACCATCTCTAATTACCACGCTGCATGCCCCTGATAAACAGTGGCAGCTAAAAGCGTGCTACGCGTTTTGCATATTTCAGCAATACGCTGACCCGCCATCAACATTTTCGCATATTTTGCACATTGCGCACTTTACATTTAACTGTATTTGTATATGTGTGCGTATGTGTCAGAGTAATAATTTCCGTTTTCATTTCCCTGCGACAATCAAACGACCTAATAATTTATGTGGCAGCTCGCTAATTGTGCATTGGGTCGTGGCGCGAACATTTTTGTTGCATATGCATATACGAAGCCATGAAGGTGAGCCGAGACAGGAGCTGAGCATAACAAATTGAAATTTATGCGTTTGGAGTAGGGCAATTCACGCCTTTGGCTTGTGGCGATTTCCACTTTAATGTCGAAATAGAACTTTTTGCTCTCTTATTAGCATGTCAAAGAGATAACTGAAAGTGGCATGTAAATGTCACGACCAGTTCAATCGGTAGTTTTGGCTAGCAGTTGCGGCAGCCGTAACTCAAACGCTAACATATCCTAGCAAAAGGTCACATAACGCATGTGGCAATGATTAATTGTTGTGACTGTGACCAGGCGATTTTGTACACCCGTTTACGAAGTGAAAAGGGTTTATTGGGTTTGTGCAATGCCCACCTTGCTAGCGACTTAAAACTTAAAATATATGCGCATATAAATCGATTTAAACTATATATCTCCATTAACTTGAAAGTTAAATACATCAAAACATTTTTTGGATATGCCTACTGGGGACTTGGCAATTCGCAGCTCCGCCGCAAAAAATGGATATCTGCCACAATTTTTGCTGATAGTTTTTTAATGATTCCTTGAAATATTCAGCCAATATAATTACAAAACAAGAACTATAATAAAATTTAAGACCGTTTTAAGTTGTTATTATACCGAGAGCGAGTATTGCGCAGTCGGCTACACCCGACTGTAACGTTCCTTCTTGTTTTCCCTTTGTTTTTTGGCATTCGGCTGGACCTCAACTTTGGCATTCAGCGGCCGAATGTGGATTTGTTGCACTTTTGAACTTGCCAAACAAGCAAAACGAATACGCGTTTAAATACGTACATACACATGCATATATATACATATATAAATATATACATATATATACAAATACAAATGTATATACAAATCCAAAAGTAATTCCCATAGCAAAGCTAGGCCAAATATTTGCACTGCTGCCGCTGCTGGTCTGGCATTTAGCTACAATTGAATGAATTTAAATAAAAGCGAATGCCAAAGGAGAACACATAAAATTGAAAACGTTTTAATTAAATTGAAGTATGTACGCGCACATACACACACGCACACACATTCACATACACATACACATACTCGTGCGGGTCGGCTCAACATTATTTTGGGCATGCCCGCAGTTTGTCTGAGTTTTCACTTTCGGTTTTATGCCTTTTTATTGTATATTTTTTATGTTCAACATGCAATTAAATTTAATCGTCATCGCATATTTAATTATTTTTGCACAAGTCCAGGTATTTGCATATTTCAATTTGTCTGCTTTTCCACTCATTTAATTGTTAAATGTTTGTTTTCATTTGTACGCAAGCTTATCCTTTATAGCATGTTTATTTAATATGAAACTTAATTGTATTTGTCCAATGTGCTCTGTTTTATATCAATTACTTGCATACTCAAGTAGAGGGAAAAGGTTTATTGCCAATGTCAAATTCTATGCTATACATATTTCAAAATGTACTCGCTTGACAAAACTTGTTATATTTACCAAAGAAAAGTGACAAACCTTGACTAAAATAAACAGAGATGCATCGCTTTCGACTCCTTTCAGAATTTTCGCAATTTTGGCAAAAGTTGTGATTCAATTTATGTCGAATTTGGTCAAAATTTAGAATGAGATTTTTTCTAATGCCATTAATTGCCATTATCCATGATTTAAAAACAAAATTTTATAAATTTTGCTATTAGATAAAATATTACTTTAAATTACATGCTAAAAATACCTTCATCCTTGAAAAAATATCCAAAAGTTTTTTGTTATACGTTCGTAGCAACAAAAAATCAAAGTCCAAACTCTGTTTAACTAAATATGAAACAAGCTGCATACAAATAGAATTTATATTTTTGGCCCATAAAAGTATGCTATAAATTTAATAGTTGCCCACAGAGCGTTCTCTGCATCGAAAAGGCACAGTGAACTGTTCAAACATGCATTTGAGCGTGCAGTCAAAGTTGTGCACATTCAGGCGACACTCTGCGAGCTGTTGCTGGTTGAGCGGGGCGTATTCTGTCTGGTCCAGATCCAGATCTGTCGCTAGCTCCGAATGGGCATCGGCCACCTCGTTTTGCCGCTCCACGATGCAGCGCTCCACGCAGGGTGCATTGGCTGAAGGACTCAGCTGGCCGCTGATCAACTCCAACTGCAACGAAAGGCGCTTGTACAAAGGGCAAAAATAACGCGACTTCTACTCGCTCACATGGCAGACACCCAACAGCAGCACTGAGATAAACAAAACGTATAATTTCATGTTTGTTTTGGGGCTATTACTAAAAAAAAATTTCATTACTGACAGCTGTGTCTAGGCTCTGGCGTATGCCCCTTTATGGACTCAATGGCAGCAGCTAATGTTTTTGGTCGTGCAAACAAATCAGCGAGGCAAATAAGAACACACGCACACACACAGACAAACACACACACACACACACACACACACACGGGCGCACAAAGACTGCGCACTATGGAAAACTTAACCTGTTTTTCAGACTTTAAAAAAGAACTGTGCAAAGTTTTTAGGTTTAGTCGATTGGTTTATATTTCTGATATTTCCAAAAATACTAGCATAGTAAAATTGGGCGTGGCACTGCCTATTGTAGACCCATTTCTACTATGAACGCAAAATATATATTCGACATATTTTGCAGGCATGTAGTGGAAAATGAACGTAAACTATGTTTTAACATTCAGAGAATTCATGTCACATAGCTAGTTTATGTAGTTCTAATTTATAGAAACTAAATGTTGTTTGTTATATGCAGATTTTGACCGAAAAACTGATAATTTATCCCATAGTGTGGAAGCGACGACACGACACACGGATACACACAAATGCGCTGGCAAATGAGGCAATCTAAGCGCTCGTTATTGTTGTTGTTGCTCGTTGGTGGTTGCCTGCGGCAAGAACTGCATGATTATGACAACGGCCCCAAGCCGCCCACCCCAGCGTCGCATTGGGCGTGCACATGTGCCACGGGGCGTATTAGCAATGCCCACAGCGGCATCTATTACAAAAAACTTGCTATTTATGTGCAATGCGAAACTCATACACAAACACAAACACACGACCCCCCGCAGGCGCACAACTAAACAGGCAGCCAAAACACAAAAATGAAATCAAATAAAAAGCTGACAACAAAATTGTAGAAAATTATATTCTCGCCCCCGCGCAATGCAAAATCTACATTCGATATGTTGTTTACTCGACCACGCCCACGCCTCCCCCCCCCGCTGTCGCCATCATCAGCGTTGTCAGACATTTGACATTTGTGCCTGATGCTCTGCCATTTGGCCACTGATTTCATCACTTGTTTGTGCTCGGACCAAAATTTGCTTACTTCTCGCATCCCATATTTACGCAGCTATAAAAAAGATTGCATAGTCTTATCGAAACTGTGCTCGTACAGTGGATGGCATTTTTTAGATTAATAATTTCTCTGTCAGCTTTATGATAAAAATTTCAACTGAAATATATACAACTAACTAAAGTATTTACAAAAACGCAATATTTCTAAATTATTAATAATAAACCTTACGCAAAAGTTACCAAAATTACACACAGAAATGAAATCGTAGAACACGTTATCATTGTTTATTCAAAGTATTTAAATAAAACCAAATTCTGCAATAGAATTTGCAATTCTGTTCCATTGTTCAAATTGGAGCTTTCATTTTAAAATGTGACATTCTCTCGTTAGCAGACTTCAAAGCGCGCCCCCCACAAACAGTCGAGCCAAATTATATTTTACATGGCCAACATTTTCAAGCAGTTAAGAAAGAAAGCAAAAAAAAAAGCGAGTAACGCACGACGCCTTCGCAATGCATACGTGAAGTGTGCCTTTTAATGAAAATGTGGCCGCACATCAAAGCAGTCGAACGGAGTCGCGTCCGAACCCAGCCTGGGCTCATATTTACATTTGAAATAATTTCGTTGCCAGTGTTGGGCCAACAAATGCGCCATGTCAAGGCCACAAAACCGCCAGCAATAAGAAATCAAGTTAGAACGCTTTAGTCGGGTGTGACCGACTGCGCAATACTCGTTAACAATAAAAGCAGTCGTAAACCGTCTTAATTTTTATTGTTCATTAGAAAAAGTATAGATTTTTTGGAATATATAAAAATTTAATCTATATATACATAAATATAATTCAAGTTTCCAGTTGCACAAACCCAATATTAAAATTAAAAGTATATTGCAAGAAGTAAACTGTAAGCCTGAAAGGACAGCCAAAAGATTTTAAGTTAATTTTAGCACATTAAAAATGCAAAGCAAAGAGCAAATTGAATTTTGAGTTAGGCCACGCCCACCAAGGGCAGTTGTCAGCGATTTAGGTCAGTTACAGGCTCTAACCCAGCTGGGTGGCAGCTACGAGTTTTGAACTGTGTTAGTAGGGCAGAGTCACAACACAGCCGTATCAGGAGCGGGAACATGTCCTGGCCCGGACCGGCCTGGTCTTGTCTGGCCTGGCATGGCTGCGACCTGGCCCCTTTTTCTCGCACGTCACACGTTGCGTGCACGCCGTGTGACGTCACAGCTCGGGCAGTGTTCTTAATGCAATTAACTGCGGCAATTGCAGGACAAAGTTACTGCTCTCTTTAAAGCTTTCTCTCTCTCTTCTGATTGCTCTCTTTAGCCAGCGCTTGCTCCAGCTCGCTTCATACGCCCTGTTGCACATGTTGCGCATACGCCACATTCGCCCGTGCAGTAAATAGTTTTTTTAGTTGTTTGTTAATATGCATTTATTTAGGTATATTGTTGCTTGGTGTATGCTGTTACTATGTATATTTAATAATTTTCATTTTTCATTTTTATTTTCTTATTTTTGGTATATTTATTGCTTATTCATATTGTATTTTTCTTGCCTTTGATTTGCCTGGTTTTTCATTCTCTGTATATGAGTATAAGAGTGTAATTGCATTTCTCGTTTGCATTTATTGTTTTAAATGTACTAATATTAAGATTTTCTGTTTGTTTTCGTTTTGTTTTTAAATTCTTTATGTTTTGTGTTTCGCTACAATACTTTTTGTGGGGGGTTCACTTGAAGCAATTTCAAACCAGGTCGAGTTCGATGAACAATCTGTCTGTTTGTCGTACCCTCAAATAATTGCTACACATAAATACAGTCAGTCTCAATTGGCTTCAACAAATGGCATTTTCAATGACATTAGTCTAAAAACAATTTTAAATGTGCGTCTGTGCCACTTCTTATTTAACATGTTATTAATTGTAATTGATATTGCCAAACTGTGACATATCAGCTAATGAAATCGAGCAATGGTAATGACCATGAAAACCAATAACTAAAACAGAATAACTGTCTTGAACATTTTTAAATAAGGAACAATATTTATGGAAAATTACAAAAGATAAATCGATATTTTCCAATTTTTCATCAATAAAGAAGTTTTAACTAACACCTGTCGTATCAACAAAGAAGCTTTCAATTTCGAATTTTATCATAGTTTTTAGTTGTAAGCTACTAAACTTGCTTACAACTAAAAACCCGGCGATAGTTATAAGTAAAAGAAACATATTGTTCATAAGGCAACGATGCCTTGAAAAACAATAAAATATATCATTAAAGACAAAAAAAACAAAAAAATTTCGAATTCTAACTATTTAAAAACTTTTTCTAATTATTTTTTACAGCTGCTACAATTCGTTTTTCTCATTAAAGAAACCATATTTTTTATAATTTTTACTTTAACTAATATAATAATGAACATGGATTTTAAAAATTTCCTTTCTTCTATTATATGATATATATTTGTAATTGTTTTCGTTTGTTTTGATTATTTTAATTTTACCTTTTAAATTATTTCAGGTGCCTTTTAATTGCGGGCTAGCATGAAGCAGATATTTAAATTTTGTATTTATTGAAGCGAATTTCATGTTATTTCTGTTCTTTTAAAAGTTTTCTATCCTGAGCGTATGATTAAAGTGTATATCCCAATGCTTAAGTGAATAATGTAAAACATTGTTTACTCAACAGAATAAAGCATTGGGACGAAAAAAATTTTAAAAAACTTATATTTCCAACAATTTCTACTTTGTTTATATTCAAATTTGTATATATATATGTTTTTAATCAAATACTCAGAATGGGAAACTTATTTAAAATATTAAAGAAACCACTTTCATTAGAAAATATATGCAGAGAGCTGAACCTTTCCCCATAATGAGACACACTACTGAACTCATGATAACCGTTTCAACTTAAACGCATGCCAAAAAATATTCAGCACGTTGAAAACTTGCGATGATTTTATGTTTAATACGTGTAATATTTCGTTAACTTTCATTTTCTCTTAAATTCTACGAAGCATTTCTGAAGATTTCGTTTCGTTTTGTTTCGTTTTTGTTGTTGTTTTTGTTTTTGTTTTTGTTTTGTTTTGCTTTGTTTTTGTGGCATTTCGCAGCTCCTAATTACATGCTACAAATACGTGTATGTTAACCCAATGTTGCAGGACTGATTTTTCGGTTCGTTTTTGTGAAACAACGTTTGATAAAAGTTGCCTTAGTTTGGCTACTCCTTGGCGACCAGGCTTCATCTAAGGCTGCCCAAAATGGGCAGTCAGATGTCGCCAGTGTTGCCATTGCCGTTCGCATTGGCATTCACCTCATTGGCGGCCGCTGTGGCCGCCGCATCGGCAGCCGCTTCAGTGGTGCTGCATGTGCTGGTCGCCTCGGCAACGGTTATGGTGATGGTGGTATTCTGATTGTCGCACTGCACCACCTCGATGGTGCGCGTATTACAAGTGGTTGCTGTGGTCACCTGACCGCTCTCCGCCTCATTCAGCTGGCGCCCGATCTCGCGATCAATGGCCTCCGCATCTTCCGGATACCGTTCCGAGCAGAAAATCGCGCCCGCCTTGAGCAGCTTCAACAGATTGAGGCGATCTTCGGCATTGCGTTTGGCACAAAGCGGTCTGAATACAATTGGAGAAAAGACAAGAAGCAAAACATTCCCATTTTAATATCATATGTCTAAAACGAACGAAGTCAACAAATATGTTGGCTATGCTATGAATCTATATAATTCCTATACTTTTAAAGTTAGATATAACAAATTTTGTTTCTAATTATTAACAAAAATCTATAATTTTGCAAAATATGATACTGTGAACAAGTTGTCGGTTACACCCGACTGAAACGATCTTCTTTATATTTTTCTCACCTGCCCGCATCTTTGAGCTGCTCCATGAACTCCTTGCCCGTTATATCCACCAGCGAATTGGGATCCATGTTGGACAGCGAGTCCAAGTCCGCATCATTCATGACAGAAACATTGCACAAGTTGTTCTGCAGCTGACCCACCAGCTGGCGTATTCGCGCCGACTCCGAGTTGCTGGCGTCTGTGGTGTCGCCGTTCTCCGGATTGCCAGTGCTGCCAATGCTGCCGTTGCCTGTGGCATTCGGCGTGGTTATGGTCACGTAATGAGTTGCATTCGGCGTGGTTATGGTCACGTAATGAGTTGGCTATAAAGCATAAAAGATACGTTTCAGTTAACATTGGAGTACGTGATGTTTATCGCGGGACAGCAATTGAATTACGACACCGAAGCAGTCACGAAGTGCAAAACAATAAATTGTTGTTGGCAACTTTGTTCACGAAATTCAGATATGCTCAAATTTCACACATTATTTGAAAATTAAGAGGAAATTCCTAATTTCATTAAATAAGAATGTTGTGTTCCAAACTCAACACTCGCAATTATTCAAGAGAAATGTGTTCGACATTTCTTAATTTTCATATGCTTCAAAAGAGTATGTTTCACAGTGGAATTTATATCAACATTTTCGCAAGCATGTTCTGAATTACACATTCACACAATTTCAATTAAATTTGAATAAGAGCAATTTAAAAATAAATGAATTATTAATTAAATGGATTACTCACATCAATCCAATGCTCGCCGGGAAACACGGCCACCAATTCCGTGTTTTCGTCCAGTGTACGAAAGTACTCCTCATCATCGATCTCGGTGCCATCGGAGTCCAAATGGATTGTTGGCTGTTGTTCGCACTTGTCAAATTTCTCGGCCACCTTGGCGCGTATCTCCTCCAGGCTGGCGGCACAGACGGCTTTTTTAATGTTGCGCGTGACGTCCTTGACCTGGCAGGCAGGCAGCAGGGGAGGGAAACAAGGAAAAGGGGAATAATAAACCGTTACACGTCTGCAGTCACATATGGATGGCAATACACATTGAATGGAATAATAAATTAATACAAAGGCCTCGGCACCAACAACAACAAATGGGACACGGGCCCATATGAAATATTTAAGCCGGACACTCGACAGCACCCAAAAAGTTTTTTTCCTGTTGTCTTCCTTTTTCTGGGTCTACTGCTCGTTCTGGCTTAATCAACTTGGCATTAGGCAGCGCGTGCAGATGAAAATGTTTTTTTTTGTGTTCAGCTCTGTCTGATACGTGAACTCATTACCAGCCTCAAAGTTTGCCAACATTTTTAGCTATCATGTGGGCGTACAATACACACACATACACAAGTTTAACAGCTTAGCAACTCCTTAAAATAGGCCTAGATTGCAGGAGCAAGAGACTCACATACATACAGAAGGACTGACGAATTGAAGAGCCGTGCTGCGTGCTAAGCTAAGTAAACAGACTTTGTCTATGAATATATATCAACTATATATATACCAATGTAAATTTGTCAGTCGCTCTTTGGGAACAAACCCAAAACAATAATCATGCAAACAGAATGTTAAGGCTTCTTCGATCATACATACATACAAAGAACGATTTAAAAAAAATCATATAAATACATTTTGGACAAATTTAAATACGATGATTAATACAAAAAAAAACGAGTCTAAACTTGACACGCGCTAAATTTCAATAAAGACATTAAATTTTGTTTTATTTGTTCTCCTACACCACACCAATCCCATTATGTTATCTTTATTTATTTTATTTTTATTTATTTTATAAACCTTCCATTCAATCTTGGCGCACTTCCAATCCACACTTCAATGCCCAAAACGGACTAACAAATATAACGTTTGAACCGAAAAATATTACTTTTAAACTATGAAATGGCAAATGAGATAATTTAATACTTATGACCAAGTTCACAAATATGTTCTGATCCAATCAAAGTTTCTCAACTTTTTGTTGTTGGTGCCCAAACTTCGTAATGTGTTTTTTGCGGGCATCATTGACTTTCCTACTTTTTTCAAACACAATTTCACAATTTAATGAAGCGGTTTTGGCCATCAAATAATTAACACATGTAACCAATGGCTGTCATCAAATACGCATCATTCACTGCCACAGCAAATGGGGCCGCCATTAGAGTCAAATTTTCGAGTAATTTAGAAACCAAATACCAAGTAATTATGCCCTCGAGACACACAAACACACACACATACACAACCACAACAAAACGGGAAGCCAACAAAAACAGAGAGAATAACAGGTAAAAGAAATATTGCGCATACGTCACGTTGGCCTGTCAGCTGTCGACTGCCAGCGGCTCTAATTGAGATTTACGGCGAACGTTTGGCGTAATAAATAAATAAATAAATACATAAATAGATCAAATGCATAACTTTATGCGTTCTGTAAATAAGTTTTGCCAGACTTTTTGAACTTTCTTTTGGAGCAATTTTCAAGTTAACCAAATTACAATTTAAAAGACTTGAAATTGAGTTGAAATAGAGTGCTGGAATGCTCCTGCTTTGTACACTTTGTACACTTGTTTATATTTAAGTGTGTGTATGTTTACTATATTATTATTTTTTTTTTTTTTTGAAGATATTTGCTGCAGTTTGCATGCACGCTCAACTTGAGCACAGTTTGACATGCACTCGTCTGCCTGCCGCACAAATATTTGTCGTGTTTCCTAACAAGTTATGCCTGTCAGCAGTTTAATGCAGCATACTTTTGAGCGCATGCCAGCAATGCATGCCACGAGCAGAGGCACAAGCACAAGGACATTCATCGCTGCCTGGCTCCATTAAACTTGCATGTTATGGTAAATGGCGCCTGAGCATTAAGGTTAAACTGAACATAAATTAGATGTGGCCAAGATACAGACAAATGGAGAGCAAGAGAGCAAGAGGGAGAGAGAGACCGAGTAGGATATGCAACAGCATCAAAGGCGGCCGCACGGCTGCACCTGCTCGCTAACGTGCTGCAGCGTGCAGCTGCAACGAGCCTTCATAAATAATAGAGCAGGGCGTCCGAAATGAAATTGAAGTTCAGTTTGCATTACAACATTTTTATTACAATTACCCACAGCACAGCACAAAGAGGCCGAAAGGAGAGATGAGCGCACAAAAAGAAGAAGAAATTCGCCTTCAGGTCTCAACACACCGAAACAGTAAACCCGTGAACTATGCTCAAGAAACTGCAGAGTCTCGACTGGAAGCGCCTGAAAATAAATTGTCTAGAATCTTCAGCATCGAAAACTTTTCCTGCCGCACTTGCACAAAACTTGACTTGGCAACAATCAAAACTTGCGGCAACTATTGAAGCGCGCCATTTAAGGGCGCATCATACAAAGAATTTGAGATATATAATTTTCTCTTTTATTATACCCTACAGCCAATGAATTTTGTTAATAGAGTATACTAAAGATTCAGTCGACAATTATATTTAAATATATATTCGCAAGAATATCATGTAATATGTAAAACAAAAACAAAAATATAAAAATTATATCTAAATAAAAAATTATATATTATATAAATACAGGGTATTTTCAAGCTAAGTAATCTCTAATTTACCACGTTTGCTGGCTTTTTTTGGGGTAATTGCGGCAAACTTTTCTCGAGAATTCAATTTCTTTCAATTAAGTTAAATGCATTTTATACGAATAAAAAACCAGTCTGAATTTATTTACAAAATAATTATTTAATTTGCTTTAATGTCAAACTGTGTCAATATTGCGTACATTGATGGGAAACATTTTCGAACCTGTGGCTGCTGTGGTTTCAGGCTGCCAACCGAAATATGCATATATATGTATATTTATTTATTTACTAAATTTAAAACCTCAAAAACATTCACATTTACCTTATATGCATGAGCTTATTTTGCGAAATGTGTCGATGTGAAAAGTTTAAAAGTTTGTCTAAAACATGCTTGGGCTTTGGCAATATGGCTTAAAAGCAAAATTCATTCTGTGTATATTATTGCATTTGAAAATCAAAGTATATATTTTGGAATCCGGGCAGGTTTCTAAGAAGTGATGAATTCTTTATATGTATAAGCAACACAATAAAGTATATCCCAAATTTGTGGCAAATTTCGGGAGAATTATAAAAATGTTGAATCAATTTATTTTGCGAATTTTATTAATTTTGTTAACTTTATTAAACCCATTTTATTCCTTTTCAGAAGAAAATTGAATCAGGCAGAGCAGTTTTTCATGGATAAAAAATATCAATATAAATATTTCAAGGAAATATTTCTATGAATAGTACCTGAAAAACCTGAAAAAATACCTTGCATTAAGGTTCGGTTTATGGGAAAAATATTATATTTATTATGCTTCGCAAAATAGTTAATTTCTTTGTTTATTTTTAATTAGGATTGATATTATTTTCTAACGAATTGCAGCCTCTGATATCAGATACGAATTTAAAGATTATTTTCCGTTCTAAATCAAGGCCATTAAACCTGCAGTCTTGATATTAATTTAATATAATATCTATATGTTCAAAAAGAAGGTTCTAAGCAAATAAAATATTGTAAATTATAAAAGCCTAGTACAGAAAAAGGTGACAGACAAGCAGTCGTAAAATGTTCACAACGATTTAATCGAGAATTCAAGAAAAGTTCGAGAGAACCTTTTCATTCAAATATCCTTCTGAGGACACAGCTGTAAACTAAAACGGAAAGCGATCAAAAATCTCAGCTAAGCCAGCTGTCAGCACAGCTCGCCTATCGGGCAATACTCGAAGAGCGTCCTGCGGCCGCAGGACACTCAACACGTAGCACGTATCCTGTCCAGTCCTTGGCTTAGCCGTCATAATAGCATCGGTGGCTACGTGACTGCGTCTCAATTGTGGCACCTACGGAGCAGAGACAGAAGACATGCAAGTGCACTTGAGTTCGTGCTAGAGAGGGGGAAGAGAGGAGGGGGGAAGAGCCACAAGTTGGCTGGTGAATATTTGATGGTCCTAGAACGCAGATTTGAAAGCCGCTGGGGAAATTAGGCGATAAGTTTAAAGTGCCGCTTGAACTATGTCTGCAAATTATGTAAATTTAATAAATATATTATTAATGCGGCTGTGGATTTGTTGGCTGTCAGCCAGCGTAGGCATGGCACTTACTAATTACACAGACATGTCAGCTGTGAAACTTTTTAATGGCATTTAACATGACAGTTCGTGTATTTGGCAGCTTTTAAGCCGATTTATGTTGGGCGGGATTTTGAATTAATTATTATAATAAGCGGAGACATTTTAATGGATGCATTACACTGACGGATCCCCCAACCAGGTCCTGATCCTGTTAACTTGTCGTTGTTGTGTATTTTGCACAACGATAAAAGGACCTCAACACAAAGCGACCGCAACAAAGTTGCAAATTAATTTGGGAGATGGGAACATTGCTTGCCTTAAGCCCGGCTCTGGCCAAGTCAAATAAAAGGGAGATGTCCTTTAAACGGCTTCAAGTTATTTAGACAGCGGATAAACAAATTAGTTGGCAACAAAGGCACTGCAGGCAAACAAACAAAAGCCAAAGACAAACACAGTTCCAAGCGCTCAAAAACTAAAATAAAAATAATACAAAATGAAATAAAAACTAATAAAAAAAAAGTAAAAAACAAATAAGTAGAACAAAGTAAAATCCCCAACAACAAAAATCATGTCAAGTATTTTGCTTTTGCAAAATCAAAGCCATTACTGTGCTCTTTTGCATTTGCGCTCTCTCAAAACAGAGCGCATGTAACAGCCGAGCTTTTGCGCTATTAGCTACACCGCTCTGCACCGCGCTCTCAACAACTTTAAGTTCAACACAGCACGCGGTTATAAACGATAACAGCTACAACAACAACAACAACAACGGGGACACAACGCCCAAAAATGGGCATGGCATTGCATTCACAGCTTCATTGTTTTAGCCTTTGATTTGAATTGAGCCACTTAGCAAACTTACTTTAAATGGCTTTTTGGAGTCACTGGCATTTGTTGTTAGCTCCGTGGCGTTTGGCATTTTGATTAAATTGTTGTAATAATAATATTTAAAACTGTTTGAAAAGAGTTGCAACACTGCACAGCATTTATTCTTTACATATGCTTTGTGCTTAAATATTTTAATATTTATTCTAGCACCTTTTGGCACACAAAAAAAAAACTAATGGTTTGTACAAATTGCACTCAAACTGTTTTTTGTCCAGCTTTTCACATATATTATTCAAGCGCAGCCCAAGCTTTATGTGCAATTTGCAAAAACGCAAGCGAGCGCCGGTTTCAACTGAACTCTCTTTAACTATGACGCTGGCTTTTATAGTCCCACAGCAAAAGAGAGCAAGAAGCAGCCAACAGTGGATGACAGTGCTGGCAGCTGTGGGGGATGTTAACAAACGTTTTACCTGGAGAGCTAAATAAATCTTTGAGTTTTGCAA
>SCDS01001854.1:0-22199 GCA_004149465.1 Drosophila nigromelanica
TGCAGCGGAGGCGAAAAAAAAAAAACCAAGTTGCGCTCTAATTTAAGTTGCTAGACTAGGCGAACACCCTGTATAAGAGTGTATTCTTTTTATAAGCTGCTATAAAGAAGAAAATTTGATAAACAAATCATACAAAATAATTATTTTTTTAATTATATTTTCTGATGATTGAACGATATTCTTAAAATGTGTATTTAATTGTATCTACTCATAAAATCCCAGAATTCAAATGAATTGGACTAGCTTAACAGTAATAAATATTATAGCATTCAAAATATATACATCCATGTACATAGCTATTATATGTTTTTTTATCCACTTAACAGGGTATACAAATACAAAATAAAATTGTTGTTGGACAGTTTGCAACACATTTTTGGCATACTTCACACAATCTACCGATGAAGTCAACTGGAAAACTCGCATTGCTTTGATGTTCCGACAGCAATTGCAGTGTGCTTGTGTGCGTATATACAACCACTACATCCACACTCGCTCACATACACAAACACTCACACACATAAGCACAAAAGCATGCCATTTGTTAAATGTCCTTTGGCGCATTTCAAAGCTCAACTTCAAAGCCCGAAAATGACCTTTGTGTGTGGGTAAAGCTGCGGCCAGGTGGCCAATTCCGTCCTTGTCGGCCCCATAAAAGGAGCCACTAAATAGTAATTTACTAAATTAGTTTGTTTTCCTAACTGCGCCACAAAACGAGGGGCAGCTGGCAGCAAGTTTTCATCTCTTGTGGCAGTGCATTAAAATTTTCCTAATTACTCTAAAAGGATTTCAATTAGCGCCTGAAATCATGTTTAACTCAATGAAAATGTATGCGATCCCATAATAATATTAATAATAATAAAAATAACCGACTAAATTATCATTAAAAAATGAACAACAACAAAAAAATTACAAACAAACAACAACAAAAATAAAGCCAATTAACACAAAGTCATAAAAATGCAATTAACATTATAATAATGCAAAAATAATGAAGCATAAGGTGGAAGAAAAAAAATATAATTGCAATGTATAAACAATTACAATAAAACGTTTTTAATTAATATGCACGCATATACCGATGTGCACGTTTATAAATTGTTTACAAAAAAAATAAAAATATATTTAAATAAAAAAATTATCTAGATATTAAGTGGGAAAAACAAAACTGAAAAACATTTTATTGCATTTTTATGGTCACCGCAGGGCATTCAATTTAAACAATTTAATTTCATGACAGTCGGGCGAAAATTAACTAGAAATTTTAGATTTAAATCTAATAATAATTAGACTAATCTGGTGAATAATTTTAATGAAATAACGAAAATGCGCAATATAGTCAAAGAATAAAAAAAAAATTTAAAATATATGTACATATATTATTTTACTTTAATATAAGCGTTGCATTTAATGTTTTAATGATGTTTAATGCACTAAGAAAATAAAAAAAAAGTAGAAACAATGTATATGTAAAATTTGAAATAAGTATAACAAATAATACAGCGCTACGTTAAGGTAGGGTCGCAAAATGTATTGCAAAAGCAGATATAGAGTAAATTTTAAGAGGTTGAAATAAAAGTTTATATTTTAGCTGAGTTTAGTTATGGTGATACCCTGTAAGAAGGCTCACCATATTTTTTAAAATCTTTAATTCTAAATTCTTTTTGAGATTTTCAGGAAGGAACTTTGTAAAGTTAGGGGAATATTTGAAGTGCAAAATATATTTTAGCTTTGCCTTATATACAAGTCTAAGTTAACTTATACCAAATTTACAAATTACTATTTCAATTAACATGAGACAGTAGCTATTGCTATCAGGCACAACTCACAAATGATTTAAATACTAATTACACCCACACAAAGCTAAGGTTGGGGCATTACAAAATACCGTGGCAATGACAGTGACAATCGCTTTTCTGTACTCATATGTGCACTCGGCGTAACCAATTGCAGATAATCATTGCAAACAAAAACAAAACTAAAACTAAATGAAGGCATGAGAAATGCAGTTGCAAATTGGTCACTACCTATAAAAGTGCAGTTGCAGTTCAGGGAGTCAATTAGTTAATTCGAAACTGGCGCAAAATGAAGTCAACTCTCGCATTGGCGCTGCTCGTGAGTTGTCTAACTGGATTCCTCGTGGTAAGTGAAAACCCACAAGTAAACCTCAGTATACAAGGAGCCAAGTATATAGTTTCATTTATCCAGGCTGACAATGCCGACATTGGGGGCCAGATTGTGGAGACCTGCTTATCGGAGAATGGTGTCTCTGAACAGGATATTGCTGATCTGAAATCGGGTAAAACGAAGCCCGAGGATGCCAAGGATAATGTCAAGTGTGCTTCGCAGTGTATCTTAGCCAAGTTCGGCTTTATGAATAGCAAAGGCAAGCTCTTAAACGATAAGATCATGGAACACTTCAAGAATACACCTGTTCAGGAGCAAGTGGAAAAGGGCATGCAAGCCTGTGGCAGTGTCGTCGGCGCCAATCCTTGCGATACGGCCTTCCAAATCATGAGCTGCCTGGAAAAGCATGTCAGCGATATAGCCAAGCTGTAGAGCGGAAGATTTCCTATGGAATAAGAGAAGTCCGATTCGTGCACAGAACTTAGTTACAACAACAATACTGAATATCTAATTAAATACAATCAAATATAAATACATTTTCTTATGCATAATTTTATTGTTATTATTTTAATATTTAAATAATAGCTATACATTGTTAAACAAGCTTCTAATTGTAACTATACTTTGTTGCTTCTGATTTTAATAAAAATTTAAGTTCCCCAATCGCAATTGAGTTTATACAAATCCCTAGCAGATGACGCCAGCAGCAAGCTCTTTTTTTATTTAATAAAGTTTTAAGTTCTTGTCTTCGTTTTCTTCTACTAATAATATCAAAAATTTAGTTAATTTGAGTTCTTGTACTTTTCTCAGTTTCCCAAACTCATTTCGGTTAGATGCCGCTGACGTCCAACAGATGGCGCCATTTATGACTCAAACATTTTCTTGGTTAATTTTTACCATATTTTCAAAGCATCTGTAAAATTCGAACAATTTAATTATATTTGAACGCTTCCTCAAGATACAACGAAATACTCATAAAAACATAGCCATTGGCAACAATTTCAATCGAATTGCTTGGGTCGGGACACTTCGATATTGTTGTTGTTCTTGTTGCTGTTGTTGTTATCGGAAGGCTAAAGGCATATAAAGTTTTTTGTTAAATAGACAACGTCAGTTTGGCAGCTTGCGGCTTGAGTGGCCGCCATTTTCTCGTCATGTTCTATTATTATTATTTCGAAGAATTTTTAATTTGTGCATTGCGAAAATATTTATTGAATCCGAAAAACGCCAGAGGGCACAGAAACTTGACTTGAGAGCGTGCAAGACGAGGATGTAGCAAAAAATAAACAAGTGAAATAATTGAGTGCGAGTGATTCACTTGGAGATACCCTGTAAAATCATTGGGATTAAAATTGTTCATACGACAAAACAAAAAGTCGTGTACCGAATATGGAAATATAGATATTAACTTCAACAATTATGTAAAGGCACTAATTGGAAAAAAACTAAAATATATAGAAAAATATTTTATATGTAAAATAAATTTTAACTATTTCTGATACACGAAAGGCAAAATACCAAACTTCTTATCTAAAGCATTGAAGTAAATTAAGTAAATTAAACATTTTAGATTGACTTGAAACATTTTGGGATCAAAGTTGTTTTTTCAATCTATTATTCTTTTAAATACATAATACCCGTTTTAACAATTTTTGTGAGTACAGGGTATAAAAAGGCCAAAGAAATATAACAAAAAATCGTAAAATGCGAGTTGTTGCCTGGACTTCCGCCTCACAAGTTGCCAATATTGAAAAGCTTTAATGGGGCCCGTGTAAGATGCAGCTTAAAGCATAGGCAAAAGTATGGCTAGTGGGACTGCACAAAAATATTCAAGAGCATTGCAATGTGATGGCAACCCTTTTCTGCCGTTTGCTTGTTTGCCTGTAATAGCCACTGAAACCTGGGCAAACAAATTGAATGAAATCAACTCGTTAAAAAGTAAATAACTCTGATGAATGGACTGAAGTACACAAAGCGCATACCTGAACTTTGGCCCAGGTAGCCCCCAAGGTAGACGGGCGACGACTCTGCCAGTCAATTGAAAATGAAATACAAATAAAAATGCAAACAACGGCCCCCCAAACGCATTGCCCACATACAATGTTGGTGGACTAAGCAGACAGCCTGACTGGATGGCAGGATATGCCGCTGACGACGTCTGGACTTGCTCGAGGAAATTAGTAGAGCTGGCTCAGGACACAGGCTCCAGACTCCAGACTTTAGACTTCTAGCTTGCAGGCTCAACGGATCGCAGGACAACTGCTTACAATGTGGCATTGCAAATACAAAAGAAATTGCAAAAAAAAAGCATCGAAAAGGGCCCAAAAGGAAATGGGCTGTAAGCAGCCGCAAGGAAACAGGCCAACAACTGCAGTCAGTCGAGTGTTCCGGCAACTGGATTTGGCACTGGGTTTGCCAACTGTTTCGCATTCATCGATGAACTTTCAATAACAAAACTTTCAACTTGGCGATTTCTATTTTTTATTTTTGTTCATATCCCTGCTGTTTTTTAGCTTTCAAGGATATGACATTGAATTGCATTGGCAACTAGCTGAAGTGCCCCTGCAGTTAGGCAACCCCTAAATAAAAAGTTTGCCACCCTCTAGAAGTGGCATTTGAAAAGTATTTTTTTTTATCCCTACAAAGTTTTTATTACAAACCGGAATAGGACACATAGTTGATTAGATGTAGGCGTGTAGATTCTATTTTATAGTTGGAGAGTTAATGTATTAAAATTGTGATTCATATGTGCTAAATAAATACAGCTGATTTTATTTGTACCTTTTGAACACAAAAGAAGAAATTGTTTCTTAGAATATAATAGAATAAAATTTTAGACTGAATAGTATATGAAGGGAGATAATCTAAAATTCAAGACATTTTATTCTGATATACAAAATTTAATGTATGATATGACAGAACATAATTTATGTATTACATATTTTATACATATATAAATGCATAAATGTTTTTGATTATTGTACCATGTTTAATCGCCCTTGACAGCTTTAGCATGCACACCTCATAAAGTTAATTACATTCCATAAGCATTCGGTAAATAAATCGCATCATGCTGAATTCCATGCCACGCACCTTGGCAACGCTTGACAGCTAACTTTTAGCAGCTGCTGTTGACAATTGGCAATGTGGAGCTACGAGCTGAAATTCTTAGGGGCAGCTCCAGTTGCAGTTTTAGCCACTCCATAGTTAATTAAAAGCTAAATAGAGGTAGTAGTTATTGTTGTTGTTGCTGTTGTTGCTGATGCTGCCAATGGCAACTACAGGAAATATGCATAAACGTAACCAACAACTACAGAGCTAAACACACACTAACACACACGCGCACCCAATTCACAATTCGCAAACTGCGAGAACCCAATCCGAAAACCTCAGAGCAAGTCAAAATCCATTCAACAACAGTTTCGCATAATTGTAAATTCAAGTGGAAATGAATGAATTTACGCTGAACTCAACAGAAAATACCAACGAGCAAATGCGAATATTGCTCCGCGCCACTCCTTACTGACACCCCTCCCAAACCCCCACTTGAGCTAGGGGAAAAGAGGTAACGGTAACCGTGCACTGGCAATGCCATTGCTAACGGTTACGTTTTCCATCGGCACCCCCTGGCCGGAAAAACATTCACGTCGCACTCCCCCCGAGCAATATGGCGTCGCAGTCGCGTCGACGAGAATCACGTTGCCTGCATATTTTCATTCATTCATTTCAACGTCAACGTCTGACGACGACTCCAAAGTTATGGAATGCATAACGGGTCGCTCTCTCCTTATTTTTTCCATAACCACTGGAAAAAGGGTGGTATAAAATTATCCCAGGGTGTGTAACGTTCAATTATATTTTTAATCAGAAGGAAAAACTTTGGTTGTATTTAATATGATTTCTCATTTTAGCCTATCTGATCTGAAGCTATATTGAATCTATCTTAATCAAATTTGGTACAGCATCTTGTATTTTATGAAATATGATAATATATCAAAATCAAGCTAATCGGCTTACTATATCTAATAGCTGCCATAGAAATAGCACCCAAAAACTAAGGTTTTGTATTCCTTTATATTAAGAGATGTCACTATTTAACAATAAAATAAGCGTTTTATGCAGTTTTATATGGTAAATTAAGATATATTTAAACTTAAATACTTAAATACATAAAGATGAGTTTATCTTATGTGTAACATTTATTTTACTAAATAAATAAATATAGTTAATTAGAATTGGCAAGGGTATTTAAATTTCGATAACCCAAACCTAACCGTGCTTTCTCGTTCTTTTTATTTTTTACTATTTGTACTTGTATATCCATAACGTCCAACACACAGAACACACAACAACATTTGAATGTTGTGCTCTGTCGCTGCTTTGCCCTTCAAGTATTTACGCCTTTATTTATTTAACATTTCAATTGCATATTTTCGCACAAAAGCGCGTGTTGCTTCCAGTGTCAATGGCTTTTTGCCCGGTTAGCCTGAAAGGGTTCAGATTCTGTGGTTTGGGTAACGCTAACAAAAAAAAATATATAGAAGGAATTTCTTGAAATCTTGCACGTTTTTTCTTAGGCGTGAGCTATGCGAAATGTCCAAAGACCAAAAGCGTTGCACTCGAATACGTGTTGCAGTTGAACAAAACCCACTTGCCGCCTGAGGAAGGGTTGCTGCCACAAGAAGGGGCGGCAGTACTAGCCGTTAAAGAGTCTTCAAGACATTTGGCGAGCGAATAAAGTGCCTGTCAAAATCAGCTGTGGAAATAACTGACATTCTCACATATGCATCACATGAATAGCCCTTGATGATGAAAATTATTATTTGTTGTACTGGATGTCAAAAATACTGTCTATGTATATTTTTAGAGCAACAACAGGAAGGAGAAATATTTGAAAATCCATCACGTTGTTAAGGAATATATATACTTATCTAATCATATATTCCAATATAAACAAGTAAAAGCGTTGCAGTCGGGTGTAACCGACAGCTCAATACTTGTTCACAGTGTAATAAAACATACAGCCAGACATTATTTGTGCAATGCAGAATTAATCTCTAATTAACTATGACAAATACAATCCATTAAAAAGGGAAATTCGCAATTCTATTTTTAACAAAAAACATTTTTTTGGATATGAGGGGAGGGTACATGCTTTTTATCCAAAAAATTTTATTTTCAAAAATTCATATATTTTAATTGTAATTGTAAAATCGATCTAAATGAAAAATCAAGATCCGAGAGCTTCACTTGTCAAAATTTTTGTCAATTTTGGCATGATTTTGGACAAAAAATTTGACCCCCTCAGAATCGGGCTTAATATTGATTTTTATACTAATAAATGCAGAACTAATCTAGATGACAAAATATGACCAAAATGGCATCAAACATGAAAATTAGTTTTGACAAAGCTATGGGGCTATAGGTCCGAGAACTTCACATGTCAAAATAGCGTGGGCGAAATTTTGTACCGATCTTTAAAGGAGGTGACCAGTTATCTACCTTCTAAATTTGGTAACTCTAGCTTAAAAACTATAGGCATATCCGGACGAACAGACGGACAGCATGACGGATATTGCACAAACCCAATATACTGGTTTCACTTCGTGAACGAGTATAAAAATATATTCTTCGGAAACACACAAAAATAAGGTAGATAATAATATATAAAGAATATAAAAACGCAAAGTAATAATCGAATACAAGAATAGTTTCTGTAGTTTTAGCTAAATCAATAAGTACCTAATGTGCTTAGACTCTTTTTGTAGAGCAGTTCAAATAAGCTATCTTTTTAAGGTATCTTTTAGTGTTTACCTTAGAGACATTGTGTCGAGAGCAGACAGCCTGTTTCTAGCCATTGTTAGATATATAGATATATCATCTCGCCCCACAAATTTGCTACAATTTTCTGTCGACGCCTAAAAGTATGCGACATAAAATGCGTTTTTCTTTTTGCTTTCTTGTTGCTTTTTGGGGCTGCTGTTGGTGACATCAATTGTTATTGTTGGGCAAACAAAAAGCATTGGCACAACCAAAATACATTTGCCTATACGACGACGCTGGCAACCCTGGCTGATATCTACAAGTGTGAGTATCTAGTATCGAGTATGTCTGCATGCCATTGAAGATAAAGTAGCTCAAGATTGATGGTTGCCAGCCTAAATGATACCTGATTGAGTGTTCATGTGTGTGTGTGTATGTAGTATACATGTACCTCCCCCCACCCCCACTCCTCTGCCAATATCTCGTACCTTTAAGTGTCATTTTGTGTTCTCGACACGCATTTTTGTCAAGCGCTGTTCAAAAAGTTTTTGATGTTTTCGGCAACAATTTTTGCACGCTCGATACGCTGACACTGAGTGTGATAAATGGTAACAAGTTTGTAGGCCAATTTGCTAACTAAGGCTAACTAACAGGCGCCACACACACTCGCACACACACCAAGTTCTTCGGCCATGCTCAATCAGCGCTCATTTGGCTGCTGGGCAAAAATCGTAGTGCNNNNTGTGCGCACAATTAACTTGGTCGGGTCAACAAAAAAAAAGAACTTGATGAACATATATCTTCGTGTTGCCGAACTTTAAATACCCTTGCAGACATAAAGCAATATTTAGTACAACAAAATTTATATTTTTGAGTATTTGTTCATATTCAAGGATATATTATATAGAATTTTGATCTTGTTTATATTTTCCAGATATATAGTGACGCTGAATTTCGTTGACATATCTTAATTTAAAAATTTCTTAAATTAACCAAAGCGCCTCTTTCTATCTGTTACATATTTGGTGGAAAAAATATAATATTATACCATCTGCAAGGGTATAAAAAATAAAATGAAATGCGTTGTGCAACAGCATTTTAGCCATCATCAGCCAGTCGACTGGGGGCTTATTTCACAGTTGACTTGGCTCAAGTTGCGCCTTTCTAACGGTTCCGCTCAGCTCTTAACGTGGCTTCTTGACTTTGGCCCCGCAGCGTTTGTCGTAATTTTCGCGCCATCAATTTAAAAATTACTTGCGATCCGCTCAGCTCTGCTCTGGCGAATTACATGCTTCATTTCGCCAACAACAACTGCAGCTGGCTAAGACAACCAGACCCAATCCAATCCAGGCAGCCTCTTGGCCAGGTGAGCGGCGTATCTGGAATGCAGCGAAGCTTTGGTTATTTTTGCATAAGTAGAGCAAATGTTATGCATTTTAAGTAAAGTGCATTCAATGGACATTCGCAACTAACCGTAGCTGCAAGTGTTGGTAAGTGACGTAATTATCGATAAATGGATGAATGTATTCAGCCACTTAACGTTTCGTTATGATAGCGTCGTGACGAGCACATTAGATATTAAATCAATCTTAAATATTTCCCAAGAACATTAGAAACTTGACTCTCAAGCGAATTATCAGTTTGGTCTCAGTTTCGGATCTAGATCTATTCTGCTTTTCAAATTTAGA
The DNA here is from genome assembly GCA_004149465.1 of Drosophila nigromelanica. Lineage (NCBI taxonomy): Eukaryota > Metazoa > Arthropoda > Insecta > Diptera > Drosophilidae > Drosophila > Drosophila nigromelanica. The sequence goes on from SCDS01001854.1 coordinate 9,579, forward strand.
CATGCAATTTTTACAAAGGATATGACCCAATTACACAAGGTTTATCATTTTCCACTGTCATAACTTTTGACAAATTTAAACCGATTTAACTGGAATTTTACATTTTTGCTATTGCTTGTATTCTTCATAACTTAGTGCATTTACATTTTCCTTTTTTTAATTTTGGAAATTTATTGTCAGGGATATTTTTTTACTCGTTCACGAAGTGAAACTAGTATATTGGGTTGGTGCAATGTCCGTCATGCTGTCCGTCTGCCCGTCTGTCCGGATGAACGCAACTTTTTTCGGCGATATTGAAGATAGAGACTTGAAACTTTGGATATATACTTATAGTTATCCTCTTCAGACAAAGTGTTAAGATTTTTGTGCCACACCCACTGGTAGGCTGGTAATTCGATAACATGTCGGTATACCTCAAATCGCAAATCGATGAAAGGTGAATATTTCCAACAATTTAAAAGTTAGAGCCATCAATTTTGGTATGTATGTAGATAGCTGGTTTGATGGCATTTTGGCATTCATGTTTTGTCATCTAGATTAGTTCTGCATTTAAAATTTATCCATTTTTAAAAATAAAAAAATTTTTTGTGAAAATATCATGTACCCCATTTAGTCATAATTAGTATACAAATCAACATTAAAGCCGATTCTCAGGGCTCAAGTTTTTGGTCAAAAATCATGCCTCGGATCCCTAGCTCCCATATTTCAAACTTCCATAACTTTGCCAAAACTGAACCGATTTTCATGTTTGATGGCATTTTGATCATGATTTTTCATTTAGATCGATTTAACATTTAAAATATATGAATTTTTGAAAATAAAATAAAATTATTATTATTTCCAGAGCTTCTATTTTCTGTTTTTATGCCAACTAACTATGCCAACATTTATGTATGAATAAAGATAAGTAATAACTCTTCCCGACTTCAGACGTTTTCAACTTTTCCAAACTGAACTGGCCAAACGGGTTTTTATTTTGGTTATATTTTCTTATTTTTCAGATTCTGAAATCAATTTCTTTTTGAAGAAATGTATATTTAATGAAATTTTGTGTAAACTTGCTTTTATTGGGCTTTCATAAAATATGAAATATTTTATTATTTCTGTAATTTATAGTATTTTATTTCTTGGCATAAAATAATAAGTTGTGTAAACATTTTTCTAGTTAAAAAAGAAAACTGTATTATGAGTTATTTTTGCAGGCTTGGCATAAAAGCTAAACAAGTCTTAGATAGCCGCTGGCCTGTAACTCCCCAAGTCTCAGTTTCATTCCGGGTAAGAGTCAGAATTTATGCTTTTTAGCACTGCCAGCTAAGGGAATGAAGGGCCAGCGACCCAACCAGCCGCCCTCTGAAACCTCCGTCCAACCCCTTCTCAGCCTGACTCTGTGTTCCCCTGTTGACCCCTTTGCGCAGTTGAACAAAAAACTGCATTCATCTGGCCGGGCACACAATCCTCGCACATAGTACAAACAGTGGCATGCCTCACGGGATCGGGAATGGAAATGGAAACGGGAAAGGGAATGGGCATGAGAATGGGATCCAGTTGGAATGGTGGGATACTTGGGCGCATACTTTGTACTCGCGACTACTTTTTACTTTTCTTTAACATTATTTTGCACTTTTCAATTAAAAAGTGCGCGCCCCACGCAGCCAGCGCCTGCAGCCGGCACCAGGCACCAGCCACCAGTCGCCCAAGGAGGGCGAACAAGTATGGCGTAAAAGGGCGAAAGTAACCCCAAAAGCTGATAAAACCAAGTAACCAGCCAGGCAACCAGGCAGGCAGGCAGCGAGCAAACCAGCTGCCATAATTATAATTTCTTAATGCAAATAAAAACTCGGTGCTGATTTTTCACTTGCTCTATGTGTGTGTGTGTGTCTGAGCCAGAAAACCAGCCACAATTTATATATTATGGAATTTTACTTGGACGCGTCGTTTTACGCTTATTATTTCATTTGTCTAAATACTCTAACTGAAGATGTTTGCTTAATGAATACAATCCCCACAGTATGTTGAAGAGATTAAGATAATTTTTATAATATTAGTATTTTGACAGATTTTTTAAATTATAGAATTAGTTTAATTTTTTATTATAATTAAATCATTTTTTGTGAGATATATTAAATATATAAAAAACAAATAAAAGCTGGTAGGCTAGCCTTATTTGTAATAAATTTCAACATATTATTTAAGTTAAAAAAAGTTAAATTTATCTTAGCTACGTTAAAGTTTATATTAGAGTACAACATTTTCGACATATTATTTACACGAATTAAACTTGTTATTCTTCTGTTTTTATCATATCCTGTAAACATAAAACTTTGGGTTCATAAAGTATATATATGCGTGCTTGATTAATATTAACATAGTTATCGATCGGTGTCTGTCTTTCTGCCTGCTTTAGTGTTTCTGCAACTTTGTTTTACCTAGTATATAATCTCTAAGGCTATAAAAGCTGAAAAATCTAAATTTACTATATAGTTTTATACCACAGACAAAATTGTAGGAAATTGAATTTTACATTTTTGTTATCACTTAAATTAAATAAAATTAATTTTACAATACGTATCACTTTTTTCTGGGGTATACGTTCAAGCTCTTAAATATATTTTAATTTTATTTTTTATATGCTTGATTTTAAAACTACACTAGATATATTTACAGGGCATCTACTAGTCTCCTACTCTCAAGGCGAACATCTTTAATTGTTTTTATTTTTGTTTTCATTTTTTTATTCTTTCGTAAAGCCAAAGGGCAAGTGAAAAGGGTTAAAAAAAATATTCATAGTACTTGGCAAGTTTCACCCAACCCTCCCAACCTCTCCCCCAACATACACATATACATATACAACTGCTGCAGATGCCGCTGTCCTTTATGTCCTGGTCATTGTGGCCAGCTGCAGTGCAAATAAACATGCATAGTTTATGAATGAAATGAAAAGCGGCTGGCAGTCCTGGCCAATGCACAAATACTTATTTAAGCGCTTGGCTTTTCAGCGCGCTGCGCAATGGGCTTACATGGCGTATAATTAATATTAAATGTTATACTTATAAATTAAATAAAAATGTGAAAATGTGAGTGCGCAAAGAAAGTCAACAGCAACAACAACGAGAAACAACAACAAAAACAACAACAACAAAATGAAACTTTGCCTCTTGTGCTACCAGGATTGATGACTATGGCCGTCAAGTTTATTGCCAGCGACACGTACACACACATGAGAGCTGTGTGTGTGTGTGTGCCACCCTCTAGTTATAAATGTGTGTTTTGCCAAGTTTGACTTGGAGCTTGAGCTAGCGCCAACTTCCGCTGACTGCGGCGCCGGCGTCGACAATGTCGCCGCCTTTGTTGTGCCGTTTCAACTGCATGATTTATTGTTTTGATGAAATTGCGTGTAAACAATTTAGTGGCTGGTTGGCGCCCCCGCACCTCATCTTCACCCCCACCCCCACCCTCACCAACCATGCCCATTCTTCTGTCGCTTCCTGTTTGCCCTCAAGACTAGCTCAATCCCCTCTTGCGCTTTAAGTTTATGAACTTTTGAAAGACTTGATTTAAGGTTAAACATAATAATATTTCATGGCCCGGAAGTATATAGACAAACTTGTAAGTTGCTGTCAAATGAGCCCTGAAAACTGACTTTAACGCACATTGCAAAGTGATGTAATATATAAAACATTGATGTATCGGCTTTCAGCAAAATAATATAGACCGAAGTTAACTACATGTTTTTTTTTGTTGTTGCTATGTTTCAATATAAACCAATAGACTTTCATGGCATGCTTAGTACGAGGTCATATATTAATGGGATTTAATGGTATTATTGAAATACAAAAATTTGTTTTTTTAAAAGTTGAGCTTTGAATATATTAGAGAAGTGAGAATTTTCGAGCCATGTCTCTATGGGATATTATGGAAATAAATTCATACATTTGAATAAAATAGAATTAACCATAAATGCAAAATTGATCTAAAACACGAAAATAAAAGATAGAATTTGTATATATACTTTTTTAACGAATTAACGGTATTTTTAGTTCTTTTTTACACTAATTTTTGACAACGTTATGGATTTGGGAAAGTTTGATTTATAGATATATTGAATTATACGGTAGTTTTAATCTATTATTATATATACTAATAAAAATCAAATGTTTTAAAACATATACAGCTTTGTAAAGTACACAAAGAGAAAACAAAAACCTTGAAGACAAATGTTTAATATGTACAACAAAAGTGATTACAAAAGTAACGCATCTTGTTGCCTTGTTTTTCCAAAGTTGCTTTGTGTACATTCTTTGGCACTGTACGAAATGAACTGAAAATGTGATATTGGAATTCCAATTGCTGACCAATACGGACAGCTGGCATTAAACAATTGAAAAGTTGCAAAGTCTTGACCACAAATCCCACACATATACAAAAGTCAAAAAACCACAGCAACTACACGCACACTCGCACACAATACCCACAGGCAAACCTATATTGCCATAGTTAACACTTATCTGGCCAAGTTATGTGTGGCACTTTAAGCAGTGGCCATTCGCCAAAGTGCACGCACTATCGGTTGCAATTTTGAGTGGCAATAAATATGCCATAACAATAACTAAGACCAACTAATATCCGATTACTGGCTAAGGCTAAAGTGGAAATGTAGCGTGAAAAGCTGCAAGCCAATTCAGGACAGTAAACCAACAAAAGACGCTCCACTCCCACACCCACTTCACGATTGTCATGTGTGTGTGTGTGTGTAGCATCATGCTGCCAAACATGAAACAAATGCATAAGTAAATACCAGAAACGAGTGACTTTCAATATCCTTACAGGCTTATTGCTTACAGCAAATTTCACGCCAGCCCCACAACGGGTGTCTCAAGACGGAACGAGTTGGGGTCTATGGGGGCAGCGGGGCAGGGGCAAATGCGAATGCATTTACACATTTGCAAACACACACACAAACACTAACATAACAGACAGTTGCAAACATGGAACATACAAATATGCGTACAGCGCAAAGCGGCGCCCGAGCAGGGATCCTTGATAGGAGCCTGGGTCTAGCTGGCCCCTGCAGCCAGTTGACTGTGTGTATGTGTGTTTGTGTGTTGTCTGAAGCATTTCAATGCTGCGATACGATTCGGTTTCGGTCTGCTCCATTTCAGTTTGCCATTCTATATGTGAAAACCCATGTCTGAGTGCGTCGTTGCCTGGAACGCATTTACGTTTATTGCATTTGTAAATTATTCACACAAGGATATTAAATGCAAATTGTGAAATAGACGACACTCGGCTACAGCTACAGCTACAGCTACAGCCACGGCCAGCTCTATAGATACAATATCCGTTGGATACCCCAACTCTTCCCAACTCCTAGTCAATACTCAATGCCACGAATAACTCAAATGCTGCATATTATTGTCGGATTGACAATGCATTCGAATCTTGGCCATTTTTGTTGTGCGAGAGTGTGTTTGTTTGTTTGTGTATGTATGTTTGTGTGTGTGTGTTTTGGCCGCTTGACTGCAAATGCAAAGAATCTAATTTCATCTAATACCATTAACGACAAAGCAACAGGAAGAGGAACAGCAACAGCTCAAAGTGCAGCTTATGTGAATTAAACAGACTGCAGCTGAGGGGGGTTACAGAGTAGTTAGGGAGGGGTCAGTTCAAGTGGCTAGTTGGGAATCTGAGCATTTAACAAGTCACTCAACAAATTGGCTTGCATCGTCATCAAAAGCCAGCATTAAACTAACTACAAGCAGGTCTGATGAGCTTAAATTGCAACTATGCTAAACGCATTGTGTTTAAGAAAAAAACTAATACACGAGTTTATATAAACAAAAATTCTGAAATTAATGTTGCTTAATATTTTGATTACTGTACTGTGACTATGCATTTTTTATATAAACAGCAAAAATTATAAAAGATAAAAAGTTTACAACCGGGAGTAACCGACTATACAATACACCCTTCACAGTGTAAAACTAACTTAGAACAGTTCCTTACGATTAATATAACCTGAAAGAAGGGATTTTGAACCTGTAACTTTCGAATATATCAATTTTTATGATTCACTCAAACTTTAGAGGAAGTTTTCAGTAGTTTACACAGTTTTCCTCATATCACTATCATTCTACTTTTCCGATATACATACATGAATACGTATGCATATGTATATTTATTTTATATATTCGCTTTAATTTATTCCACAGCTCACAGCACACCCATATCATGTTTTATTATTAAATTGCTTATACAGTTATATTGCTTAGGGTAACGCCAATTGCTTGCACTGTCAAAAACATGTCAACCCAAAACTATCCCGTACCCCAAAGGCAAGGAAAAGAGCAACACAAAAAAAAACACACACACAGTTTCGAGAAAAGTTCATAAAGTTGAGTTTCACTAACGTAATTTAACTGGCATGCAGATGCTGTGTACTAAAACCATTTGACATTAGACTTTTGTTTAGATACTTCAGTTGGTTCTCGGCCTGAGCATGTGGACAAAGTTTTCCCAAAAAGGTGCCAGCGAGCGTAACATGCAAATCTAATTTTCAAGTTAAGAACAACAATTTAAAACGTAAGGGAGGAGAGGGGCCGGGAATTGACTTGAGTATGGGCTTGCCAACTGAATGTATGATAGATTTATATATTAAAAAATGTGAAAGACAAAAATAATGCAACTTAGAAATGTATTTTTAGAAGTAGAAAATAACGCATACCAAGTTTTTATTAAATCATTTTGAAATACTCATTACTAAGATGTCTGAGCTCATTGCATTATAAATTGTTGTATGTTCCTTTGGTTTCTGTGCTTACCTTAGAAAAATATTCTCTGAACAATACAAATTTAAATAAAAGTTAAAGAGTTGCCTGAGCATATAAAATAAAATGCTTAAATATTATCTCGTAAGCGAAAAATAAAATAAATAAAATTCTTAACTTACAGTTTCTTTGGTATATTTTCAGAAAAATAATTTTTCTTTTATTATTTAATATTGATCAAATATATAGTTTACCTTATTAAATAAAAATGTTGGCAGTCCCATTGACCATATAATTATTCAATATTTTATGTTGCATTAAAAATATAATATTCATATTCAAGCTTTGGTCCAACATAAATGTTATAATAATTTGTTATTTAAATTTCAAGTTCAATTCTAATTGTTAACACGACAATTTGTCACATTTAGCTGGGAGAACTGTAACAGCTGTCAACGAAAATAAGTACTTCTTAAAATATATGGTTAAATAGCAGCTATTAAATGCCAATTAGAGACTATGCAATTTTCAGCACCTTAGATATTCAAATTGCAGGCCACTTACCCTACGAAATGAAAGCGTTAACATACAGGTAAATAAAGGTAAATAAATGAAAATAGAATTGAGACTATAAAAAGCATAAACTGTGCCTGGCCTGTTCACAGTCACAATGTACAAGGTGAAGGAGCTGCAACTAACGCCGGATAGCTTTGATAATCCCATTTTTCGGATACATTTGCGCTGCTTTCGCTGGTACGGCTATGTGGCCTCCATGGAGCAGCGTCATCCGTGGCTGGCCCTGCTCCGCTGCACCATCTTCACGGCGTCCATCTGGTTGAGCTGTGCGCTGATGTTGTTGCGCTTGTTTCTGGCCCGTGGCTATGAGAAGTTGAACGACGGCGCCACCAGTTGGGCCACAGCGGTGCAATACTTTGCGGTATCCATAGCCACACTGAATGCCTATGTGCAGCGGGCGCGTGAGTAGCCAGTGAATGTTGACTACATGAATCACTTCCCTCACCTGCCTTACCTGCCCGCATCCAGGTGTTGTTCTGATGCTGCGCTTGGCACACGCGGATCTGCAGCGTTTGATGCTGGAGGCCGATGATCAGGAACTGGAATTGCTGCGCACCACCCAACGCTATGTGCGCACCATAACGCTGTTGCTCTGGGTGCCGTCGGTGGTGGCGGGTTTTATGGCCTGGTCGGATTGCATTTATCGCACCATCTTCTTGCCGCAAACCGTTTTCAACACGGCCGCCGTCCTTCGCGGCGAGGCGCAACCGATTTTGCTGTTTAAACTTTTCCCCTTTGGCGAGCTGTGCGATAACTTTTTTATCGGCTATTTGGGTCCTATGTACGCTCTAAGCCTGGGCATTACCACCATACCACTGTGGCACACCTTCATCACGTGCCTCATGAAGTATGTCACCCTCAAGCTGCAGATACTCGACATGCGAGTGCGCGCCATGGATGTGAGTAGATGGCCAGTATCTGCAGTTGTACTTAGGTTTATTTTTAATTTCAGATACATCGTCTTAAGCCGGATCTATTGGAGCGGGAGTTATCTGTAGCCGAGCTCATCGGTTGGCAATTGGAGCTCTGCAAAAGCTTTGTGCGGGAACAGCTCAAAATACGCAAATTTGTCCAGGAAATCGAACAACTGATTCGTGTGCCCGTCTTTGCCGATTTTATAATATTCTCCGTACTCATGTGTTTTCTATTTTTTGCTCTAACTGTTGGCGTGAGTTTCTGAAGGTACTTTATACATTCTCCCAGCATGTTATTTTCTATTCCTTTTAGGAACCCAGCAATATGGATTATTCGTTTATGTTCATTTATCTATTTGTTATGGCGGCGATCTTGTGGATATATCATTGGCATGCCACGTCAATAGTTGAATGTGTAGGTCACAGACATTTTTGATTTATATTCGATAAAAATAATATTGCAAGAGCTTCAGCTCGATTTCTCAATTCAAATAAAAATTTTTTTTAATATGTTTACTACAAAATATAAAAAAAAATTTGATATAAATTTTTTTGAGTTCAACATTTTCTATTGCAGATTTTTGAGCGCAAAAAAATGTATTTGCTAAATTTGAAAATTTAATTAAATTGGTGCATAAAAATCAGAGTTCTTATTAGATTACATTTTTGCTAAATTTTTGTGTGGAATACTTTTGGGCACATGCTTATCACGTTTTACTTATGATTTTATACATATTTAAAAACAAATTATTTCACAGCTTAATTTGATATTAACACCAACATTTTAAAAGTAAGCAAGCATAATAATTTCAAACAAATTTGATATACCCTAAAGCTAAGCTTACACATAATATTCATTGAAAATTATTCATTTTAAATTTTAATTCGCAATTTGACATTCCACCTTTAATAACTGATATTGTAATGCATTTTTGCAGCACCAATTGACTTTAGATTCATTTCCATTATTTGATTCTTGGAATTATATTTCAATTGCAGCAAAATAATTTGTGCTTTGCCTTTTATGCCGGCGATTGGTACAACTTCAGCCTGCCGGTGCGAAAAATGCTGCTCTTTATGATGATGCACGCCCAGAGGCCACTAAAGATGCGCGCTCTGCTAGTCGAGTTAAATCTGAAAACCTTTCTAGATGTAAGCAGTTGTATTATTGTTTTTTTGTTAAAATTATTTTTTAAAAATATTTTTAATTCTCTTTTTGCAGATTGTGCGTGGCGCTTACAGTTACTTCAATTTGCTGCGTAGCTCCCATTTGTATTAGAATTTTTTCTACCTCTTTCTCTCGCATTGCCTCTAATCAAATGCCGTTGCGCTTGTCAACTCGTCGTTTGGCTAACATGACAGTTAACATGGTTTGCAATTCATTTGTGAGACAGAGTGTAAAAAAGGCGAAAGGCAAGACAGACGAGTTGGCAAAATGCTAAAACATTTTACAGCGCAAATAAACGTGATGCCTGCTACTCAAAAGCCAATGGCAGTAACAAGCAACATCATTTATCACTTTTGAGTTACGTCTCGCGCTGGGAAGCGAATGTCAGGCGCATTCTGTGTTTTATTGTTAAATTGTATTCTCTCAATGGATAAGGTATATATATATACAATATAGAAAATGATTTTTTGCAGTTTTTACTTAGCCGTAAGTATGCACATGCCACTGCCAGAGACCCGGAAACCACCCACTCTCGCCCCACGACAATTTTTGCTGCCTTAGTTCTTAATTGTCTGGGGGTTTCTAGGGCTGAATTTATGCGTCTGGTATACGGTATATTGGAAACGGTCGCGTATACGTCAAGCCACCACCAAAAACTAACCGAATCAACCGAATTGTTGTGCCCTTGGGTGTATTTTTTAATAATATTAAGAGTATAGACAAAAGGAATAAAGTCGAACCGCACTCAAAACAACAACCAGCCAGCCAAAACAACAACAATAATAAACACGCATATTGTTGCGGTTGTTGCGCGTCCCGAGGATTATATACACAAAGTGGCTAAATGGCTGATAAAGGCGCACGCTGAAGTGTGTCTGTCTCTCTATCTTTGCAGTTCAGATACGCATCTCTGAAAAAGTGGGCTGTTGATGAGGAAACAAAAAATTGAAACAAAGGCATACTTTTAAGTATTTACACATAGCTAGTAAACAAATTTGACAATTTAAAACAATATATATAATACAAGCGCTTAAGCAATATATGATTATGCGGGTTATCCATTATTATGCAATTTCGTATGAAAAATAATGGTATAAAACAAAAAAAATAAATATTTATAAAAAGAAATATATTTTTTGAAATTTTCCTCGAACGGGATTCGAACCCAGGTCATCCACACAAAAGCCAGGCATGCTATGTAGACCTTCATATATCTGCGTATTATTGTATATAACAGGAAATTTTATCTAATATAATGCAAATGAGCTTCTATAGCCTTAAAATTACATAACCAAATTACAAAATTTTCTTTAAATATAAAAGTATAAAAAATTTAAGATACAAAAAAGTTTTACTCAAACCTCCCCGACGGGGAATTGAACCCCGGTCTCCCGCGTGACAGGCGGGGATACTAACCACTATACTATCGAGGACTGTTGACGACGAATGACAAAAACATAGTTTTGTGATGAATGCTGCGATAAATGCTTGCTCATTTTATATTGCGTGCGTGGAGCAGTGAAATTCTATAGACTGCGAATCTGTCGCCGCGTCCAATTGTTGCCATCTGTTGCGGACTATTTTTAGCAATATTGGCAAATTTTTTATGGTTTTCGCTGCGCTGCACGTTTTGTGATTATTTATGACATTACATAACGCACGAGTAATGGATGTTCATTAAACACAATGAATGTCATGGATTGGACTCCCCTAGATACGCATACCATATGAGTGAATATATACTACACATGTGCAGTCAACCCTCTTGCGTAGCTAAGCTCTTGAGAAGGGCCATTAGTCACCCTATTTTTCAGTTTTGCAAACAAATATTAAAATTTTGCCATTGAGAGCAAATTTGCACACATGCAATGAATATTTTCCATTACAAGCCAACATTTCTTGATTACAAATACAAAGGGAACTGAATGCAGAAAAAATTAGATAAATGACAGCATGATAAATTTGCAGCTTTCTGAATATAAGTTTCAAACAATTTTTGTACTGGAAATATTAATATGTTTAAACTAAATTAACATTGTGTGCTTTTTTTTACAAATAGGAGATAAATTAATAAATATACAATAATGGGTATACAAAAAGTATATTGGGTGAAAAAAATGTTTAAAACCAGACTTACATAAAAATATGTGTATTTATTAAAATAAATATTTGACATTAAAACTCATTATCTAAAATATTTATTTTAAAATTTACTTACTATTATATAAAAAGTGAATTCTAAATAATAAACTTTTTAAATTTATAGAAAAAATTTTTTTATTATATAAACATTTAATAGTTTTCTTTAAACAACTTGAATATTTATCCAGATAAAAGCCTTAATTTGCGGCAAGAAATTCTGCAAACTGCATGGAAAGTTCATAAATCAATCACTAGGACCCCCCTTTGTAAAAATGTATAAAACAAATTCTTTAAAATTCTTTGAATAGAGCTGCCAACTATTTGAGCTCCTGGTTCTCCTAATGCACCCAAACCCAACATTCGATCCAACTAAATATTTTAGTGGTTACGTGTCTAATTCAGAGTGTTTTTTTACCCGCACCCGAAGAATTCAAGCAGAGGCGAGGGCGTGCACAGGGGGCGTTGATATGGGCGGGTCAGTTGACGCTATTGTTTTCATAAGTTGTTTGTATTTTTGTTATTGTTGTTGCAGCAGTTGTTGTTTTGGCATGTTTATTGCACTGTCAACGGCAATGTATGAAAACTTTTAGTTAGCCAAGTTAGTGACTGTTCCTAGAATGCTGGTGACAAACCCGACCCGCCCCTCGCCGACCTGGCTGCCCGCCTGCGTGCACGCTTCTCCTCTATAGTTTTTTTTTTGTTTTTTGTTTTTTGTTTTTTAACATCGACCGTAACTGTTAATGTGTTTGAAGTCAAATTGTTTTCAGTCACGTGACCGACCCGACAACAGCAACAACTGTGAATACACAACAACTTTATTCATGATTAATCAGTTGCATTTAAATATGTATTACGAGTATCGCCTGGGCGGAGGACAACGACTGCAGCTAGTTCAGAGGATCCTTCGAACAAACTAATTTGTGTGTTGACTTTTGTTTTTAGCCAAGCTTCGCTGCACATTTCGGGACAACAGATGGGCGCCCCCGCCAGCACCTCATCTTGATTAGCATTCAACATTCGGGCTACAACTTCATTTTATGGGGCCGTAGAACAAATC
>SCDS01001858.1:0-14382 GCA_004149465.1 Drosophila nigromelanica
CACAATAAAGACTGTAAAACACGGCGGCGGTGGTCTTATGGTTTGGAGTTGTATAGCTGCATCGGGTGTTTGAAGCCTAGAATTTTTTGATGTCGTGGTGGACCAATACAAGTATATTAATATACTCAAAAGAAATTTAAAAAAAAACAGCGTTGAGAAATTCGAAATAGGGTCAAATTTCTACTTTCAACAAGACATGAAGGCCATGAACACCCGACTGTATCTCGATTATAATACGCCTCATTTATTGGAGACGCTACCACAGAGTTCCTATCTAAGCCTGATATTTTCATGTGTGGAATATGCTTGAAAAAAATTCAAAAGCATCACATAAGCAATAAAAACCAGCTACGATTGAACAATTAGTGATGTCAATGCCAAATCGCACAAAAGAAGTTATTAAAATGAAGGGATATGCTACTAGATACTACATTTTGAGTTTTAATTTCTAACATTATATCTACAGTTAATTAGTTTATATAAGTAGTAAGAGTACGCAGCCTTTTGTTGACCGATATGTATGAATATTTGTTGTTTTTTATTAATAATTAAGGACTACATTTGAAATGTTATGTTTTTGTTTTGTTATATTAAAGACAATAGATTATTTTGTTAACCTGCATCAAAAGTTTTTTATTTTATAAATATTTTACAAAGTTATAGCTTGTTCCGTGCAAATGCTTAAGGGGTACGGGGATTTTAGTGGCACAATGTATATGCGGTCTTAGTAGCGCGGGTGTTCTACTCCAGACAATAAAATTATCAATTTAATTACTGATCTTTATATAACTGCAATAAAAAAGGATTATGTACATGTAATGACCATCAATACAAATACATGTATTGTAAAACCACCAAAATTAAAAAGTTTGATTTAAAAAACTATGTTATGTTATTTTCCCTATTAAGATAGCTGCCTCTAAAGTCCGTGCAAAGTTCTTGAGGCAGCTAAGCAAATTATTTGTGTTAAATCGCGTTTTAAGTTTGGGCACATAAAGCAAATTTATGTAAATACTTTCGGTACGTTCCGTTTTAAGAGTTGCCAGCCAAACAAATCCCTAACCTCACAGTTAAAGTTCATCTCCACACACCTTACTATAAAGATATATGGAATTTACATGACAAGCTATAGTTCCGTAAATGCATCGAAAGTATACCTAAAGGAATTTCACGCAACAGTTTTTGACAGAGCAAGTAATTGCATGTCGTCGAAAACGCAATCAGTAAAACAAATTATAATCATACTTTTGTAATCCAGGCCGCAGGAAAATATACTGTTATTAAAGAACTTAGGTTTGGTAACAACCAAGTATGTGGACTTGGAATCAACATTGTAAGTTTTTATGTTATTAAATCTGGGATATAAAATTACAGTAAAATTACAATATATTTTCAGGATCTTAATTTTCAAAACTATAGATCTCGCTACGCCGGCAACATTGAAGGAGATATTTACCACAAATTTTCTGATGGCATATTTAACTGAATTGTTACTAAGATATGCTGGCTCTACCTTAAGCAGCAGCGTCATCAAAAAATTAGGTGAGTTTTATGTCTGAAGGAGACTTTTTTTGATGAGATCTACTCAGATGTATTGTTTCGAATAAAGTCAAACTTATAACAGTAAGACTTGATATATACTTGTAGTTATCTGTTCAGACAAAGTGTTGACATTGTTGTGCCACACCGACTGGGAGGCTGATAACATGTCGATACACCTGAAATTGCAAACTGATATAAGTCGGTCGGTCACTGCCTCCACTCCCAAAAATCACGAAAATGTATATCTTACACAGCTTTAGAGCTAGAGTTCCTTAACTATCCGAAAATTCAGATCTACCACCGCTTTAGAACTAGAGTCCTCAAATTTGGCAGACAGTTTTCGCATGACTAAAAAATTTCCGCCGCGCTCACTAAAAAACCAAGATTTTCCCGAATAACAATAATAATTAAGAGCCTGAAAGACTATAACGCAGACGGCAACGGCCGGCTACTTTTTTGTTTTCATTATTTTTACACTTTGAGCCCATAAAAGGAGTGTAATCGTTTTTAATTTGGAAAAGGCAGAAGGAGGGATCTCCAATATCATATTCATATTCAGGCACTAATTAAATAACATAACATCACATATAAATGGCCTTTTCTGCTTAGCAGGTCCCCCAGGTACTTCGGTTTTGCTCAGTTCCTTATTTCGCTCAAAATCTCAGAAAGCATGATTATAAATGTGCCGTTTGCTCTGTGTTGAGCGAGAACGTTCATTGTGCTGTACTACTTGCTCTTTTCACAGAGCATTCCTTGCGTTTGCAGTTAATACAACAAAACATATGTAAATGTGTAATGTTTTTTAATTTTCGGTCAGTTTTCTTTCGCTTGAATTGTTGTGTAAAATATGTAGAGGGTTCGACACTTTGGCATGAAAACTTCTGATTTTTAGCATTGAAAACTGATAAACTGGCTCATTCTTGGATTACTCTCTTTATATGATTGCTAGATCCAGTGGATAACAGTTCAAGCGGATTCCTAAACGATTTTATTAATTCGTTAATGCGAAACGTAGATCAATAACACTACCATCAACCGTATTTTTCGTACTTACAACAATTGTAATCAAGGGAATTTCAAAATAAAATGCAAACATATGTTATTTGTACTGATTTTAGTAAGACTTTCGAATACGTTAATCATTCGCTTTTACTGCATAAACTTAATCTTCTGGGATTTACAAATAACTTAATTCTTTGGATATCTAAAACGGTCCAAAAATGGTTTACGTGAGCCAATTACAATGGCAGTCATTCTAACCTAACCTAAGCCATTTGAACTTATTAAATACGTTTATGATTTGGGTATTATTTTCAATCCTAAGCTTCAATTTGACAAGCAGCTTTCTTCTGTTGCTAATTAGCTTCATTAAACGCTCGTCGACAAAATGTTACGACCCCTACGTTACTAAAACTTTATATACCTTACTTGTTCGTCCAATTCTTGAGTATGAAACTTGTATATTGTGTCCCCAATACAAGGTTCATTAGGTAGAATGAAAATCTGAACAAAAACAATTTCTACTTTTTGCCGTAATACCTTAGTACTCTTTTACTAATGATTTTTCCCCTTGTTTTTTGTTCGTAGAACCATGAATGATGTAATATTTTTACATTAACTAATTAATGGGGGAATTGATTCTTCCGAAGTGATCAGCTAAATTAGTTTCCAGTTCCTAGCAGAAGTTTTAGGACAGCTTTCTATTCACTTTTGTAATATTAAGTATGCTATCCATAACCCATTTCGGATTTTATGTTCCAATGATAATAATCTTTTCCACATAATAAGTAATGCTACTTCTATTCTTACTCTTAAATTCCTTCTCATGTTTCTTCTGTCTATTTGTCACTGCATGCGCCTTAACAAGCCTTGGTATCGTTGGGCCACTTGAATGAATGTACTGTCGGTAGTTCATCTACGTCCCATACGAATAATTAACAGCATTTATTAACAGGCACAGCTAATAGCCTATTTAGCTTTGATCATCAGCCGGACGTGGGGTCAAATGCAGAAACTCAATTGACAGGATTAGGCACCAGTGAAAGTTAAAACATATTTAGTATCGCCTGTGCCAACGCATCCAACCGATTCTAGAGTTTGAAAATGAGTGAATTGATGGCAAAATACCAAATGGAATCTGAGTTGGTGCATCAAAACACTGACGTATTGGGTCTAGTTAGCTTTAGTTTCTTTGTTTCTGTTATAATATTGGCTTGCAAATTCTTTGCCGACTGGGTGGAAGCGTTTGATTGCCGCTACCTATATACTTATCGTATCAAAACCATTTTAACCTTGTTTATCAATCAAGCAAATGCCTCGCCCTTAAGTTCAGTTCGTGAATCTGGTTTCCTACATCAATAAAGCCAGTCGGTTGACAACTAGGTTCGTCACATTTTAAATTGAAAACGATATTAATTTACTCTCTCTCTCTCTCTCTCTCTCTCTCTATATATATATATATATATATATATATATATATATATATATATATATATATATATATATATATATATATTAACTCTCTCTCTCTTATATATCTTTATATATATATATATATATATATATATATATATATATATATATATATATATATATATTGACTATCTGACTGAATTATAGCTTTTCAGTTTGATTGGCCGGCTACTCCATTTGCAAGTTAAACTAACAAATAGTTTATGTAAAATTGTTAAATCGCCAACAGGTTTGCTATTTATTTGGTCATTTATCAAGTAAGAAGGCTCTAGTCCGGGCCGCTCGATTAGGAGATACCCGGAACCCTGCGATCTGTCTTTAAACATTTCAACCACTTTGTAATCATACATACATACATAAATTTACACACGCACACACAAATGCACGCCGCACGCACTTTAGTCGGTGGCCGCACTTGACCCCCACTATAGAAATTAAATTCTTATTAAGAGCATTGAAATGTATGTACAACCCAAGGCGCAAGTCTGCATTTTTTAATTTGCGGTTTTTTGGTTTTTTCGATTTTTGGGGCGATTCGGAGGAGGTGTCCAAAATCCGAAGCATTCAATGTCTGCGTCTGCTTTACACGGAACATAATTTGGTTCCTCTAGCTTCGTCTACGGACGGACGGAGAGACCGACATGACTAAATCAACTGAGCTCGTTATCCTGATCAAAAATTTATATACTTTATGCCATTAAAACCATTATACCCTTTCTAAGCATTTTCAATGGGTTCAGGGTATAAAAATAGACTTCCGTCTACAAAATCACAAACAAGTAATAACGTTGGAGTTAGGTGTAACCGACTACGCAATGCTACTTTAGAACAAGTTAAAACAATCGAGACCGTATTAATATTATTTTTTTCTCGATCCTTCTGATGACCTTCTGCAAAGTTTGCCGAACTAGCTCTAAAACTGAATTAGATACACATTCTCACATGTAGTCACGTCCTATAAATAAATAAATCAAACCGATTGTTTAACGCGGGTGTACACGAGTATATATTCTCTAGCTTTATAGTTCCTATACACGAATATATAGCAAATTATATATTGCATAAACCAAACTACGAGTATAAATATCAAGTTGTGGCCCAATATTTCGAAGGATTAAATGGCGGTCCATACTGTAGATGTATTGCAATGCGCAATACATTTTAAAATGTTCTAATTTTGCTTATGTAAAGTCGCATAAATTTATCATGCTTAGCTGTGTGTAAAAACAATTGCAACGAAAAAAAATATCAGACCTTTTAATCAAAGGTTTGTTTTTTATTTTTAATAATATTAATTTATGTTCCATTTCAGATATATATACCCCCGGTGATAGTGAGATCAACCATGAAGAGAGGTGATAACACTCTAGTTGGCTGCCATTATAATATTTATTTATTAAAAATGTAAAACAAAACAAACGTGTAGTTTTTAAACTGTTTTTAAAAAATCTCTAGTTTTGTTTTGACTTTACTTCAAAATATAAGAGTATAATTTTAGCTCAAAGAAACCGTTGTAGTTTTATAGTTTTATTGGTATATATTGTAAATATATAGTTTTATTGCTGCCATTTATCAAATATCATATGGGACATCTCGAACAAAAACATGTCACTAGCATTTCGGCTTTGCTCGAATCCTCATTTCGCTCGCACTTTCAGAAAGACATTGTTAACGTGCCGTCTACATTGTGAGGATTGATCAAATTTTTTGTACAACTTACTCCCTCTATGAAGCATTACTTGCTATTGCACTCAATGTAAATAGCAAAGAAATGTATAGACACATGTAATCTTTAAACACAAATTGTTTTGGTTAATTTTTTTTAACCTACGAGTAAACGGGAAAATGAGGTCGCCCGCGGCACACTCACCCATTGAAGGATCGTGGGAGGGGTCCTCAAGTTTCCATACTCCTGAATCCTTCGGCATATGCTATTCGACCTTAGATTGCGGTGATTTCTGAAAGAGTTGTCTGCTCTTAGCTCGAGTACTATTTGTTAGCCCTTATGACAGGGACATAATTATAATTGTAACAGTGTCTGCAGATACGGCGCATATCATTCAAGTTATAATTGCCCGTTAGTCCCCTTGGACAACAGTAAGTTTACAGTGAACTCTCCTAAAGTATATACTGTATAATTTGCTTAGCTGCCTCCAGTATTTTACACAGACTTAAGAGGCAGCTATCCTGAAAAGGCAGGTATCTTAATTTTGTTTTAAAATTAACTTTGTTTTTTTGTTTTTATACTCGTTCACGAAGTGAAAGAGTATATTGGTTTTGTGCAATGTCCGTCTTGCTGTTCGTCCGTCCGTCCGTCTGTCCGCATGAACGCAATTTTTTCACCGCTATTGAAGCTAGAGAAATTTTGAATATATACTCGTGTGTACCCGCGTCAGATAAAGTGTTAAGGATTTTGAGCTGCGCCCACTGGAGGCGTGGCAAACCTATAACACCTAAAATCGCAAATCGATAAGGTCCACAATTTTTAAGCTAGAGTCACCAAACTTAACATGTAGATAATTGGTGAACTCCCCAAAAGATTGCGACCTTGATATCCCGGTCAAGCCCACAAGAGCGCCCTTCAGCGCCCTCGTCCTTAAAAATCGGATGTGTCTAGATCTCCCACAGTTTTTGAGCTAGAGTCACCAAATTTGGGATCTATTTTATTGGTATGCCCACCCCCCAAACATCAAAGACAAAAAAATTTTACCACGTCCCCTGCCGCCACCATATATCTGCTAGCTCCAATCGATAATAAGTGTATATTTCTCACATTTATTAAGATAGACCCACCAAATTTATTATGTAGTTAGCTGGTGACCTCCCCAAAAGATTGCTACCTTGTTATCCCGGCCACGCTCACTAGACCGCGCCCAGCGTCCCCGCCCCCGCTATTATAATTCAGTCAACTTCTGATTAAAATTCTGGCCATACAGAAGCAAACCTTACATTGACAATTAATATCAATAACCAAAGTTCGGGAAATGTTATATAGTTGGCACAGCTCACTTGTCTATTTTCCATATAAAGATAAGGAAACTTACCGCCAAATGGAAGCGCTTAAGTATAAAATGAAGTTATTTGCAATGCAGCTAATTCTTATTCACATCACATTAAATTTAGAACACTTATCTTGACGGTGCAGCTAAGTAGCGAAGCAGTTACGCAAATGATACTGTAATATTAAAATCTGATCATAAGGACGTGCTATAGTATTATGTATTTCTGAGCATGACAATGCGTTAAATCAATATAGCTTTATTCCTTTGATTTTCTATTTGTCTGATTTTATGGTTTCATGGATCTTGTCAAATAAAAACCGTAATTTGCCACACTATTTGTTCTCCTAGTGCTAAGATTAGATTAGATAGATTAAGATTAGACGAGGGAGAGAAGACTCAGAAGTGATCAGAACCGGCATGGTTGTTGATGCTGATGTCTAACGCGTAGGTTAGATTGTGTAGTAGGTTCGACGTTCAAGATCGCCGAAAGCTCAAACTTTTTTTTACTTTTAATACTTGATTATTATTTTTTATGTGCTACTGCACATATTTCAGTTATTATTATATTGTGACGAGTATTTCGCTGTTAACTTTACCCGACTTCAACGTTCTCACTTGTTTCTATACTCAAATTCCCTACAATGTTAAAAATCTGTAGTCGTTAAAAAGAATGATTTTAATACGTTAATACGTTAATAACGTATTATTATTACTACTACAAAACATTTTAAGTTGTGTGTTTTTAGCTGAAAAATGTAAATGACAATTTTAGCTTAAAACTTAGGAAGGTATCGATTTTTATCCGCCTGCGACTATACTCAAACCAGTAATCTCTTAAGAGAACAGAGTAGATATATATTTATTTTTAGCTATATAATATAGTTATCATAAAAACGGACTCAAAATCAGATATAGACAGAATTTCTATTTGTATAACAATTTCCTGTGGTTCGGAGCTTAACAACAATCTATGCAATAAATTAGTTTACGCAGTAATACGCTGGTTTCAAAACTTTTATTTCCTTTTTATTTATGTGCTGCATGAAAGCCGATCTGGGAAACTAAAAGAGTCTTCAGACTTCTTTATGTCAATAATCCACCCAGTTTTCGATAAATATTTTTTAATGTCCGTTTTTTAAGAGTATTTCGGATGTTATGAGAGCTAATGACGCAAATAGATCAATAATATGTTATTTTGGCTTAACTTCCGTTTCCCACAAAATTCGTTAGGTTAATACTCATATTTGGATGCAAAATAAATTCTCTGAAAATTGGATTAAAATCGAAATGAAAACATTAATAATTTTGGGCTGCGAGAG
The DNA here is from genome assembly GCA_004149465.1 of Drosophila nigromelanica. Taxonomy (NCBI): domain Eukaryota; kingdom Metazoa; phylum Arthropoda; class Insecta; order Diptera; family Drosophilidae; genus Drosophila; species Drosophila nigromelanica. Next base: position 8,336 of record SCDS01001858.1, read on the forward strand.
ATTATAAGCAAAATTTCTTTATATAATGCAACATTTTTTCTACTCCGAATCATAAACGTTTCAATCGTGCTTATTGAACACATCAACCAAAGAAAACAACAAAAAGAATTTATTGGGTGAGGACTTTATGGCGGATAACTCGCGATTATAATTATTTTTTTTCCGTCTGCTTTCTTTAAATCATCGAACACGCCTGGTCAACTAATCGTGTATTCAGAATTGACCGTTTTACGTTGTTCGAGTTAGGTTTGGCTCATCTGAAGTTATTAAAAGTCACAAGCAGTTAATTGTTCTTATGTTTCGAGGTAATACGCATATGTCGAAGATTTGTCAGGTGTGCAGATGTTAAACACAAATTTTGAAGCATCACGAGTGATTTTTTAAGCACTTAAGCACTATTGGCACGATCCTTCTTTCGAAGGATCACAGCATCGATTTTTATTGGCACAGCAGCTGATTTTGTACGACCCTCTTTATAAGCTTCCTGCAGAGAACGGTGACTACGGTTAAATTTATTATAAATTTTTTTACGGTGCCTGAGGAAAGTTCTTTCGAATCATAAATAGAATTTAGCTTATTGACGCACCCGATGGGATAGGTCACATCCAAAATTATGAAAAATTATCGCATGAAAATGTACACGGCATTATTCCATATATTATTTTGTCAAGATGAACTGTTTTAAGTTAATGTAAATAATAAAGAGATTGGCAGTATAACAGAAAGCCCCATGTATGTAAATGGCAATTGTGAGATAAAAGAGCGAAAGTTTACCCAGATTTAGCAGCCCTCGTATATTCTTGTCCGAGTCAATTTAGCCATGTTCGTCTTTATGAATGCACACATCGTTCTTAGAGACTACAAGATCTAGAGAGTTGCAGATTAAAAAATTTTCGAATTTCCTCCCGTTTTCTTATTTTCAATAATTATTGGATTTTTCACCCTGATTTTTTATCTCATTATATCTCATTATTTATTACGTTGTTAAACCAAACAATTAAGTAGATTCGAAAGCAAACCAAACCATGATCGTGCAGAGTTTATGCTCTGTGTCGGGATATAAGCCCATTTTGTGGATGTGGTACTTAACTGTGTGTTGTCCCGTGAGATAGGTCGCCAAGAGCCGTATTTCCATCTTATAAATATATTGGGCCTTGCTACCTATGTGTGGGCTGAACAGCTAAGTCTCGTTGACCAGTAAATTTCCTTCTCCTTTTTACTCGACGGTAGTTAAAATGCTACGATAATATAATATAAATTATTACACATACAAATGAAACGACAAACTGAAGCTCCTGACTAGGAGATACCCTGTTCTAATCTGCGGTCCGTAGTTACATACATTTGAACCCCCTTACATTCCTACATACACAAAATTCACAAACACACACAAACGCACTCTGCACATTACTCAATCGAAGACAATATAAATAGTAAAATGATTAACGCAATACATCAAAATGCTACACGGCAGCTTGATTTTTTGTAAAATTGAGAACGAAAACGAAGTCAGTGCACTTGCCCTCGCACAATTTAAAGAGCGTAAAATAGAATGCGCTCACAGCTCGACTATCCGAGTGCCATTTGTATATGTGTATATATATATATATATATATGTATATATGTATGTGTTTTAGGCACTGCATCAGCTTTGGCTGCTGTAAACAAATTTTTTGCTTTATTGCGCCGGGCAAGATCTATACGTAAATACATAGTTTTGCTGATGAGTAAAAATTTAATATTTTTGACTCATATGGAGCCGTATATGTGTGGCGTAAACCAAAAACAGAGCTGTAAACAAGAAATTAAAAGGCTATTAAATTTTTTTTAGATGCGTTGACTTTATTTTTAAATTTTAATTAAGAAGATAAAATATATTAAAATATTAATATAAGGCATGCTGTTAAAAAATTAAAGAAACACAATTTGCAGTTCTAAAACATATATTAAAATAATTGTTTATTCATTATTTTATTGCAGGTGAATCAACATACCTTTAATAAAATGTTATTTTGGACCTACTATACTTGGAGATCTACAGAAATTTTAAATATAGCTACCAACATTTTTAATAAATGTATCCGAATTTGTAAATATATAGATTTAAAGTAGGATTAATATTATAAAGTAAATTTCTCTTTGGATGTGTACTTTACGACTTAAGTAAGAAAATAAAATACGTCGTAGTTTGTTATACAATTGATCAAATATTTGATATGTGTGTAATTACACTAGCTAACAACCACATAGCATTGTGTACCAAACCTTTTTCTGACACATACAGTATACACATACCCATCACAGCTTAAAGTATGCACTGTATACTTTTAACTTTAATAACTTTTAACTTAAAACGTTAATAAAGTTAAAACTATTAGGCGTATTGCAACAAATGTGGTACCAAATTAAAGGAAAAATATCTACATTAACATTGTGACTTCATTTATTGACTTATTTTTCTTTTAATTAACAAAAACATCAAAAATAACGAAATACTGCATATTTCTATTTCACAGCTTATTTTATGCAGTATTTGATATGGTAGCCTTTGTTGTTTACCACAGCTTAAAGCTTTTTCAGTTCAGACGAAATTCTACTCCACTCTTTCACAAGAGCCTCTTTTAGCTCTCTTTTATTGGAAATGAGATATTTTCGAATATTATTTTTTTAAATTGATCACAAATTTTCAATTACGTTGATATCTGAAAATTGAGCCGGCGGATTCATCACATGGGAACTTGTATATGAGCCAAGACTGCACAATACCCGCCTTGTGCTTTGGATCGTTGTCCTGATAAAAACGGAAATTGTGCCTTATTTCCAGATCCTCCGCACTTTGAATCAAATTATCCTTGAAAATATTGAGGTACATGTTTTTGTCCATCGTAGACTTAATAAAGGCCAGTTTTCCTGGACCAGCAGCAGACATACAGGTCCAAGCCATCACGCTCCCAACACCATGCTTTACTTTGGCTTTAAAACTTTGCTTTTGTAGCTCCTTATTAGCCTTTTCCAAGACATAGGCATTTCCGTCCGATCCAAAAATAAAAAGTTTGGACTCATCTGCAAATGTGACTGGGTTCCAAAGGTCTGGTGTCATCGACAGGTGAGCTTTGGCATATGGTAGCCGGGCCAGCTTATTCATGGGGTTTATAAATGGCTTCTTACGAGAAACTCTCTTACGAGAAACTCTGGTATGTAAGTCGTCTACAAGTAAAACACGGCGAACTGTTTCATCACAGCAATTCTTGCCTAGACCTGTAGTAACTTCGGATGCCAATTTTGGAGCCGATTGTCGTGGGTTTGTCTTCATAATACTCACTATATAACGCTCATCGGCTTCATAGAAAATCTTGTTTGGTGCTTGGCGCCCTTTATTTTCAAAACGGTTTTCATGAATGAATCGCTCGATAGTTCTTTGGGCTTTACTTTATATTCACTATTTCAGCCATTTTCTGCTGCATTTTTGGAATGGTGTGTGACCAATTCCCGATCTTCCAAACTTGTGCGTGGACTTATTTTATAAATTTTTAATATTGGCTATTCAAACACAAATAGATCAAATCGCAGTCAAATAAAATTAAAGAAATGACGAACAAAGCATATGAACAAAAAAGTACCGGTAAAATTCCGATAATTTTGGGAGCGTTGGCTTAAAAAGTAACTGCATAAAATAAGTTGTGATGTGAAAAAATGCAGTATTTTAATTAATCTTGCCTTTTTGAATAATTTATATCCAAAACCAGATAAAATGATTAATCTATATTAATGTAGATATTTTTTTTTCTTTAATTTGGTACCACATTTGTTGCAATAGTCTTAGCTCTGTGAAAGTTTGAAGTTAAAAGTATGCACTGCATACTTTAAGCTGTGAGTCACTGTATGGGGCCGCCGAATCCGCGGAATGTTCGATGTTAGTGGAGATGTTGGCGAACAGATGGTAAAGTTTTTGTTTTTATTTTGTTTGATGAGCATATTCGTAAGAATGCTCATATGTGGGTGACCTGATTTACTCATGCTACGACTAATAGTCGTTAATCCGTTCACACTCCCGCTATTAATATGAAATAATCCTGTAGAACAAATAATACTATGTTTGAATGTATCAAATACAAAGAGCTTCAGTGAAAAGTCTACAACGATTATGACCATGTTATAGCCATGTTATCTGGATTGCACGCTGGTTATAGAAAGTATTGGTACTTTCTCTGTCTCTGGAATATTAGCAAAGCTTGGTCAAAAGGACAAACGTATACCTTGGAAAATCGTACTGTTCAAAATGCGGCTCTAGTGGACATGTGTGACATATTTTTGGCACCAATACACATCAAGCTTGGACTGATCGCAAGCTTACAGCATCTAAAATTGCCAATTATATTGTATCTACTGTGCGTATTATATCGTATAAAGTCGGGGTTGTTAATTATTAATATTTCCATTAATATATTTCTATTATATAATCAAACAGTCAGAAAAATTAAATCGGAGTGGCATTCCTGTAACTTTTTTATTTCTATTTTTTAAAAACACATATATTTATTGAATCCACTTTTTTCTAAGTGACTAACCATAATTAATCACTTTGTATTCTAGTAAATTTTACAATAAATAAATTGTGCTTGTGTTAGGCGGCCTTAAATGAGAGAAATTTTGGCTAAGCTGGGTGGTCAGTGCGCTGCAATCGACTGGCTGCGAGAGGATTTGGATAAGAGACGAGTTTAGCTTGATGTTTTATTATTTTGTTTTGAGATTGTTGTACAGGTCTCTGTGAATGGTTTCCTTGTGGAGGTACCACGGTGTCCCAATGATGGTTCTCAAAATTTTGAAATAATATTACATCCTTGAGTTACCCGACAATTCGGAGCTATAAGTCAAAATAGGTTTCAGAACGGATGACTTTATAAGGGAGAGCGAGAGTTTATTGGCCAGTGGAGGTTGCCTGGTCTAAATTTAAAGTGTGTCGCCAGTCCAGATGGACACCCAGTCACGTTACTTCGTTGGCTTGCGTGATGCGTACTTTGTTCAGGACCAAAGAAGCACAGCTTTGTTGCTTGCATTTGGTGTGCGAGTTTCTAATGTCATGCGATTGACCTGCTTAATCGTTCTATGTTTTTCTCGAAATCCAAATTGGTGCAACGGTACTATTCTAAACTTTCAGTATTTTACCCACTGTCCAAAAATCGAGATCAGCTTTTGTTCTGACAGATAAGAACACTTGTCAAGTGTTCTCAGTTAACTGTGTTACGCTCTTCAATAGCCAACACGTTCCATTTCACACCCATGTGTAATGTGTACATAAAGATTCGCCTATGCTAATTTCTCACACGCCACTTAGTGCGGATGGAGTGAAATAATATGCAAACAAATCAGTCGACTAAAAAGTTAGTAGTTAACTAGGTTCGCTAAACTTCTTAAATCTGATTTGCGAAAAGCGAGAATGTTGGCAACCATGTATACAGACGCGCGCCTTTGGCTAGCTAGCTAGCCTACTTTAGTCTGTATGCTAATTTAAGCAAGAAATTGTCGATATCTGCCACAGCAGCGGTATAACCCGCTACAGTAAACAATCGCTCAATAGAGCAAACTCAGCGCAATAGAAAAAACTGCTCGTCACGACAAAGCCATATGGAGTCGATTCAATCTTTAATTCTGCCAGAAAATGTGACGAATGTTATTCAAAGCTGGCATTTGAAATTTGATGGTTTCAGAAGAGGTCTACACACCGAAGACATTCTTTATAGAATTCGTGCCCTAACCAAAAACAATTAGTAACTATAAGCAATTCGAAGATGTTGATACCGATACAGATATCTGGGAATTAATAAATCCTAGTCGACAGGCTGACAATGAACCATTCGAGCAGTATCAGTTTGCTGATGAGAAGCCGATTTTAAGAGAGGAGATACGTATCCATTAACAGTTCTGTTGTTGCGACTCGCATTGAATTAGAATTTAGATTTGAATTATAACCGACAAACCAAAAGTGCGTTTCAGCTCTGTGGCCCTGAACCCATGATCAGGCTTGCCATCTAACTCTAATATTTATG
>SCDS01001864.1:0-13258 GCA_004149465.1 Drosophila nigromelanica
CAGACTGCACTCGTCCAGCAGCAGCTCGTCCGGCTCGGCGGCGTTTTGTGCAAGTCGCGTGAGCAGGCGAAACAAGATGGCCAGCACATCGATGTTGTCCATGGTTTTTGTGTACACGGGCAGGCACTGCGGATTGAGGAGACCCCAGATGCGTATCATGACGAGCAGCTCGCGCAGACTGCCGATGGCAACGATGTCGCGACTGATGTCGTAGCTGGCGCGCTTGCCGGCCAGCTTGCCCTTCATCACCTCCTCGGGCAAACGGTGGAGCGTGTTGAGCGCCAGATCGGTGACCCACTGGATCAGCTGTTGCAGACTCTGCAGCATCATGGGCTCGACGGTAAAGTCCTTGGGATCCAGATTGAGCAGGACTGTGTCGACGTCCGGCACCGATTCGGCCAGCTTCATGGCCAGATTGTCCGCCGGCCCCTTGTCCTGACAACCCAAATCCGACGGCCGCAGCAGGCTCTTGAACGTGCTCGAGATCGCGTGCAGAATGATGAGATTATCGAACTCATGCTGCTGCGCCCGGCACAGATTGCTCTTGAGGGCCAGAAAGTTGGCGTAGTAGAATTGGCGGACATACGACGGCTGTCGCGTAAAGTTGTCCGTCAGCTTCTCCACCAGCGCCTCCAGATTTCCCAGGTTGAGCAGCAGCACATCGCTCGCGTCCACGCCCGTCACAATGCAGTACTCGAGCAGCAGCAGCAGCAGCTGCATGGTGCTCGCATTCTGCCGCAGCATGGGCGTCTGCATGGCGTGCAGCTGGGCGTGGCTGTCGAAGATGAGCAGCATTTGGCTGGTGGGCGTCAGATCGGCGCACACGAATCTCGTTTCGCCATCGCGCTCGAATTGCGTGTGATTCAGCTGCTTCAGTGTACCCGGCTCCAGCACCTGCACACTGTTGTCCTGCAGGATGGCAAACAGCTGCTCGCAGTCGGCGGCCACGAGACGCGTGCTGCACAGCTGCGAAATTGGCGCGCTCAACTGCAACTTGGCCACCTGCTCCCAGCTCTCGCTGGGCACATAGTCAACGGGCTTGCTGCCCGCTGCCGCCGTTGAGGATGTCTGTTGGAGTAGGGCGTGCACATTCTGGTGTCGGCGCGTCAGCGTCCACTGTTCCAGCAGGCTGGGAGCATCGCCGCAACCAAAGACCACGTAAATGACATCCTCGTTGGCCACGCGCGTCCACAGCAGCTGGGCAATGCGACGGCTCTCGATTGGAGCGCTCGTTGTATTTAAAAAGATGCTCGCCAGCGACTCGGACTTGATGGCAATCCGTTCGCCCTCCAACTGCAGCGAGACCTGGACGGGAAATGTTCATTAAAATATATAATGTATTAAGAGATGGTTAACTTTGATGTGCCCACCTTGAAACAATGCACCAGCTGCTGCTGCTGCTGCCAGCCCAGGCTGTATGCTATGTGCAGCGCCCCGCTAGCGCTGGGCAGGATGCTGCAGTGCTCGATGTAGCTGCGCGAGTTCCCAATGCTGTGCGTGGCGGGCGTTAGTTCAACTTGTTCGCTGCTGAGCGGCGGCGTTGGCTCCGTGGCGTTGTTGCCATTGGGCGCCAGCTTCTGCAGCTGGGGTAGGGCAAAGGCAGCCAACAGGCCGGAGGAGGTGAGCAGTATGCAACCTTCGGTGGCAACGCCGCCGAAGCCGGTTAATGTGGGCCGCTGTTCCAGCCGCTCAAACTTCTCGCCATAGTAAGTGTGCTCCTTTTTCTGTGTATTGAAAATTACTCCCTTGCCGTTGTGAAAGAACTTCGCCTGGATAATGTCCTCGCTGGGCACGTTAGCAAAGTACTGCAGCTGCCACACATTCAGCGCCTGCTCCTTGGGTTGCCAGATCTCCACGCGACCGCCTATATAGCCCAGCAGCAGCTGCTCCCCACTAGCGCTCCACTCCAGAGCATTGATCAACGCCTTTGACGCACAAACTTTGTAGTATTGCCAGGGCGTCACGATGTCGCAGACGTAGACGTAGCTGGAGAGGCTCTGCAGGGCGCTGAACGCGATTATGTTGTGCGAGGAGACAGAGCAGAGCACCACCTTGTGTGGGAATACGCTGCTGTCTTTGCCATTGCCAAATTGACGCCGGCTTTCAACTTTATACAAAATCGTCATTTTGTTTGGCCGCAGGCGAAAATTGCTGCAATGATAGTGATGGACACACGGAAATTCGATAAGCTTTATTTGGTGCGTGTGAATGGCGATAACACAGTGTGCGTTCTTACCCAGAAGACAAATATTTGGGCAGACAATATGCGATATGTGACGGTAAGTTAATAACCGTTTATAAGCGTTTTTTATAAATTTAAATGTTAATACTTTTAAATGAAAACGATTACAAAACGGGTCTTTTTAAATGCGTGTGCTTCTTACACAATTAAATATTCTTGTTTACTTAAGATGAATTAACAGCTGACGGCAATAAACCCGATGGAAACCGGCTTTATTTATGTTTGATAAAAATCCGATTGGGAAAGCAGCTGGTTTTGCCAGAAATTCTTCGCTGTTGGCAATGCGACGTCACAATTACGGAAATGCATGAGAATATAACGCCAAATTAGCTCTTAAAGTAGATGAGAGTAGAGTATATTTACATATGTATATTTGTCAGCTTTGTTGCAAAACAAATTCTTACAGAAAATACGTTTTCTTCTTCTTGCTATTGGTTTTTCTTTCGGCAGGCGTTGTATTTAAATTAATTAATTACAGTGCTGTAGGCACTGTAAGCACAAACTATTCTAAATTTGTTATAACCCAATGATTTACTGCTTATGTAAGATAGAATATGTAACTGTATTAAAAGCTCGCAGTCAAAAGCCTTATCGTTCTTGTGACGTCACACTCTCTTGCAGCACGCTCTTTCGTTTGTAACCTTTCGAATAACCATTGAATTTCATTGCTTTTTTTGCTTTATCAAAAAATTCAGTTTATTGAACTCGGACGCTCGTACATTAACTTATGGCAATAAATACACAAAGGTTACGAATTAATTTATCTAAAGGGAAGCTCTAAACTAGGTTCGCATAGCGCAGTCCCTTCACCAGGCTGCCGCTGAAGCTGTCCCCGTCGATGAACCGGATGCCGTCGACCAGGCCGGACTGCAGGCTGCACGGGTATTCGGCGCCGTAGGCGCTGCTCTCCCAGCCCAGCTGGAGCACGTAGTGCACCTCGGGCGTCAGCACGCAGGCCTCGTCGCGGCTCCAGCTCAGGTGGAGATCACAATTGTATTTCGTTGTCTGGTTTTGGACGATGTGCGTCCAAACGGATTCGTCTGCGCCGTCCACGTAGAGATCGATGCGCAGCGACTCGCGATATTCCTGCGGCACGTGGCCGAAGTTGCACGTCAGGTTGGGGGCCAGGCGACTGTTGAGCACCAGGCCCAGCACGGAGATGAAGCGCGAACACTTGAGGCCCAGTCGCCAGACATGCGACTCGGCGTCGACGGTCAGCGGACGGCAGGCCTTGTAGTAGCAGCGCTCGACGAGCGTGGCGGGCGCCGGGGCGGGACAGTGGACGGCATCGACGGGAGCCGTCACCTGCCAGGTGGCGGCATCACCGAGCCCGGCATCGTCGCACTCCTGCTGCGTCCACTCGTAGACGTACCAGAGGAGCAGCTTGTGCGGCTCCTTGCAGGCGGCGATAATGGACTTGACGCACTCCTTGGACACGTGCACATAGTGCGCCTTCAGGTAGCTCATGTACTGATCGTTGTTGACGCAGCAGCGCATAAAGAACGACATGCACACCTCGAGCAGGCTGTCCAGGCCCATGCAGACGCTCAGCTCGAGGGCGGGCAGCACGTTGGAGAAGCGCAGCTTGCGCGTGATGGCCACCAGGGCGTCCGCGATCAGTTCGTCCAGCAGATACTTCTCGGCGGCATAGTAGAGCTCGATGCACGCCTCCAGCTGCATGCACTCGTAGTCGACGCTGCCCGTGTAGATGTACTGCAGCAGCGCCTTGTAGATCGGCACACTGATGTCGTGTATCTCGATTTCCGGCTCCAGTTCCGGCTCCTGCAGCGGCCCATAGAACATGGCCTCGAACACCGGACTGGCCGCACCCAAGATCAGCTTGTGCCCCTTCAGCTGCTGCTCGCACACGTGGAACACACAGTCCGTGTGCTTCTCTGCCTGCAACAACTCCGCGTACCGCCGGCCCAGCAATGTGCCCACGCTCGCCGGCTCCTTGCGCTGCCCCAAAGGCAGTTCCAGGGCAGATCCAGCGCTCATCTGCAACCCGAAAAATGTTGTTAATAACACGATCAACGGTTTGGCTAATAGAAAACCAGTTTTATCTATGGCCAACACAGCATCAATCAATGGGCGAATTTTAGAAATCAGTTTCGGGTTCTGCCTTTCCCTCGTTTTGCATATCAAATTAGGGGAAACCGACGCGTGCATACCCTTAACAGGTTGTAAATTATAACTATGCGCTTGGACCACGAAATACAAAGTAAAGTGTATATGTATATATACATTCTTGTTCCGTATCAACAATTCAACATAAAACAACTCAGCTTGTAAGCTATTGTCATGTCAAAGTCAAAAGGATCTAAGGATCTATATAGCTGCTTGCCATAGAAACTATCGATTAAAAATAAGTTTTTGAATGAAATTTTGTTTTTTCAAATATCCTGCAAAATCTTATCATTATATCACATATTTCCCATATGAACAACAATCTGTCGAGAAATCAGTTCTGGTATGAAAAACTTTTTTGTCTTTTAAGATATCTCGAGCAAACTTGGCAATTGTGCTTCTAAGATATCTGCAAAGAATTGATCAAAATTGCACCGCAAGAGCTTATAAGTCATATAGAAAACGGAACAACGAAAATCAACCGATGTTCGAATCCTTTAGACTAGTATTTTTATGTTGCATATACCCTCTTGGTCACAGACCATAAAACTATTTAAAACATTTAAGTTTGCTAGCCGATAACTATATCGCATACTTATAATTCTACTTGATACTGTCCACACTTTGGTCAAGAATTTGTTACCTTGAAATATGGTTGTATTTTTCTTTGTTTTTTCGTCAGGCAAACCCTTTAATCTGTGTGTGGCCGATAAGAAATTCCACCTCTGGAATAAATCACCTTTAATGATTCCTAAAATTGCCTCTAAAAAGTTCATGACGCAAGCGCTGGCGAAATTCAATTAAAATTCTATGAGATCGAGTCTAAACGACTTTGTTTATCAATAATATATATGCATATATGTATATGGTATGTACTATATATACAAATACGAATACTACGAAATTTGCGTTCTATCAATTCTAATGCCGGCATGTCGCGCCCATTACTCGTGTTTATCTCAAGAGAGAGGGTGTGTGTGTGTGTGTGTGTGTGTGTGTGTCCGACTCTCATTATTTATATTTCGCGCACGGGCAATAAATAACCGGTTTAAAGTGTTTACATTTAGATGTCGTAGCTCCGCGAGTTAAATAAACTGATAAATAACAATAATATCATAATAAATAATAATTATTGATCAGTGATTTGTGTATTTAAGAACTGATCAGCTCGACGTGTGTAGGGTGCATGTAACAATTTGTTTAGACGAAGCATGGCTTCAAGTTGGCGGGGAATTACTCAGAATTTCGAGCGTCAATTCCAATGAATCGATTTAAGACACCCAACCTCTGGAAGCTGCAATATTTACCTCTTATTATTCCTATATATATGTAAATTATTACTTCCGAAAGCTGCTGCGCAGATTGTTTGTTATTGTCCAAGAGGAGCGGGGCGGGGCGGGGCGTGGCGAGGGGTATCGTTTGGCGATCGTGACACCGACAGCACTTTACATAAGCACCTTGCTGCTGTTTGTTTTTTTTCTTCTTTTTTTGATTTTTTTTATTATTCCTTGACTTATAATTTTCGTTGTATTTTGATTTTATTTTCGCGACCTTTGAAATAAATTTTGATAAATTTTTCGATGGAAACAGAAAAACACACCTTTTATTTGTGCATAATATTTGGCACTGTGACAAGTTCCTGAGTATTTATAATTTACACTTTTCTTTTTTTGTTTTACAAGCGCAATAAAAGCGAACTTTGCGCATAGTTCACTAAAGCTTGCTTAAATTCAATTATTCTGTTCTGAAAAGGAGCTGAACTTGACCGATTTTGTTAGCAGCTATCACTGAGAGGGGCGAACTAGAGATTAAACGAACGCACGAACCGTTCAGCGCGACCTTCAACTGAACGCTGGGAGCATGCAAAACGCTACTTTATCGTTCGCTGGCTGCTCTCTGGAAGGGTACCATAATTGAGAGCGCACTTTTTGGGACTCTCAATCGTGGCAAGGGGCCACTCGCTCCACTCTCGCAATCGATTGCAACGAGCCTCTCTCTCTCTTTCTATTGTATATTTAATGCGGAGTAACAAGCATTTAATTCCTGCAAACATTTGTTTAGTTAAGCTGTTCAATGATGATCGAGAGAGTTTTTTTCGCTCATCCAGCATCTAGTTGAGATTACAAATTAAGCGGCTTCGTTTTGTGTTGCCAATGTGATTGGCGCAGCCTTGAACCCTTTAATAGCCTCTTCAGCAGCCAAAGTTATTTCTGTAACTCATATAAATATGCGCTACAAAGGGTAGGGCATGTTGAATTTGTAGTAAATAATGTAATGATATGCTTAGTAATCGAAATAACCAAATATGACACATCTAAATTTCTTTTTAAATTCAGTTGAATTTTAATTAGCTGCGTTTTAATTTAAATTAAATTTATAATTTTCCAAAAAGCATACTTAAAAGCAATGCTTATTAGATTCACTTGGAATAATTTTTGTTTGCAGTCATACCAATTACTATTGGCATTTAAAGGTTGGTTTTAATATAAAAGCAACGACAAGTCGACTTGGCATGTTCATTTGCCATTCTTTATATTTTGTTACCTGTCGTTGGCAGATGTTTTGGCCTGGCTTTGACTTTGGCATGCGGCTTTACAAACTGGTATATGAACATTGGGAGGCTGGTCCCTCGAGCTCATGCACGTGTGTTCGTTTGTGTGTGTGTTTCTCTGGCTGCACAGACGCACCTGCCCCGGTGTATAGAAGAAGTATTATATACATACATATATAATGTTCACCCCGTTTAATTAAGATATTTTTACAATGTTAATTCAAATTTAATTTCTAAACGCAGCAACTAATTTAAAGGATTTGGAGGATGCAGTAAAGTCAAGGCTCACGCCCAGCTCTGAGGTCTAGCAATAACTTAGGCTTATAGAAATATATAGCTTAATATGTGTTTGTTTGTGTGTGTGTGTGTATGTAGTTGTTATGGCTCGTGCCTGCGCTTAGATAATATCACGTGGTACACTCAGAAAGTGTATGGAATTGGACACATGGTGCGTGATGTCCGTCAGCGTCTCCTTGTGCACGCTGCTATCGGGCTAGACAGTATGAAGCTGGAGATGTCGCACACGAACAGCGATTGCACGTTGCATCTGAGGCGCTTGGGCGAGGGTGCGCGCAGCGTTTGCGGCTCCACATGGGCGGGCGCACTGCGTCTCGAGTTCCGAATCGCATTCATTTTCTCCTCCATGCGACGAATACGCTCGCTGTGATCCCGCGAGGCGCTGCGCGACCGTCCGGGCACATTGAAGGCGGCCATGCGAAAGGGGTCCTGCCCGGGGCAAATTGAAGAGTTAACTGCGAAACCATTAAACATATCTTAAGCTGGCAGCGGCACTCGTTGGCCGGGCTGCTGCTGCGGGTAGAGGGGCGGCGGCGGTGCCGGCGCTTGGCCAAGGCCGGCGAAACGTAAGGCACTGCCGCCAACGACGGGCACCCGGCTCTGCTTCATGATCTGAAAGTCCAGGGGCATTTTGGGCGAGGGGCCCACCACGACCAGGAAATTGTTCACCCTGCAGCCAGGATTGCACCACATGTGCACGGCGCCAAAGTGCTTGTTGCGCACGTTCAGCTGCTTCCAGGACCAGGCGTCGCGCGCCATGTCCAGCAGCCAAGCATCCGTGTAGACACGATTTGCGCCGCCGCAATCACCAACGATCAGCAGATGATGCTTGTCCAGCTCCACCTGGATTTGACCGTAACGCGGCGCTGGACGTGTATTGCCCACAAAGATCGGCTGCCACCAGCGCTGCTCTTCCAGATCCAGCACCCAAGTGTCGCTCGAGTTCACATTGACGTCCTCCTTGATCTGATAGCCGCCGAACACAATCATCCGATTGCCGTGGACGGTGGCCGAGTGCCCGGCCATGGGTGGCGGGCAGGGCAGCGAGTTGCGCGCCAGCCAGCGATCCTTGGCCAGATCGTAGTAGTGCAGCTCATCGAACAGGCACCATGGCTGGTAGGGCGGATGCAGCGAGGGATAGCGCCAGCCGCCAAACAGCACGAGCTTGTCTCGCCAGGCAACCATTGAGGCGCTGCCCTTGGGCGAAGGGTACGTGCCAGTGGCCAGTGGACGCGACCAGCGCATGTGCGTCAAATCGAAGCGCCACAGATCATTAAAAGTCGTATCCGACGAGGAGCCCCCGCCAAACACATACATCGAGTTGCCCCGGCGCACGGACGAGTGTGCAAAACGGCCAGCAATAATGGGCATGGGCATGCCTTTGGGCATGCTGGGACTGTTCGCCTCCAAGGAGGCTGCCGTCTGCTGTGAGTAGACCTCCCAGCGCAGCCGAAAGTCAGACAGGCCCTTTTCCAGATTCAATTGCGAGCGGCGCACAAGATCTAAGGGAATGAATATTTGGATGGATTAAAAATATATTCGGCAAAATTCCATTGGACGCTCACTCTTCACGACCAGCTGCCAACGCTTGCAGACCAGGCTGCAGTGCTCCAAATCTCCATAGGGCGGCAAATAGGTGAATATGAACTCGAGGATCTCGTCGGGCAGCACGTTGAGGCTTATGGCCGGAGGCGGGCATTTGGCGTGGCATGTGGACGTATTGTCACAGTTATCGTTCAGATTGCGATTGCACGTGGCCATTGTGAGGCGTCCTGTTCCCTTTCCTTCTGTCCTTGCTACCTTTGTTGCCCTTCACCTTTAATGCAGCCAAACGCTAAACACACCCCTCCGCCCGTCGCTCACACTGCACAGCTTGACCTGTCAATGATTCTAATCTTAAATAGCCAAAGCGTTTCCTCCACACACTTTTCCTTAGTGGGAATTATCCTTTTTATAGCGATTTTCAGCATAAAAAACTGTAAACAGCAGCAGTTGCTGGTGATGGCAAATGAGTTAAAAAAAACTATCGGAAAAAGTTGCGTAGCTCATATCGATAGCACAAGTAGAGAGCCAATCGAGCTGAAATGTGAATAGATAATTTAAGCAGTGCAAATATTAATATCAGTTTTTTTTTTAAACGGTGGTTTCTCCTTCAATTTTGCAAGTAAAAGAAGTAAGAACGTTGCAGTCGGATGTAATCATTTCCAGTTAAATAATAAGTTAAACATGTGGCATTATTTGTGCACATAAATCAATCTCTGGGACAAATCATGACCAAAATGCCATCAATCATGAAAATCGATTCACTTTTGACAAAGTTAGAGGAATTTGAAATTTGGGACCTATGGATTGGAGAGCTTTACACATCAATAATTTCCTCAATTTTTGCAGACAGATAGAAATACTGAAAATCAGATATCTAGTAGGCTAACAAATTAATGGAATTTCACAATAAATACAAACACAACAGAAACTTGCATTCACAACACAACAGTTTAGAGAATATATACAATATACAACATATATACAAATATATACAATATACATACAAATACCTATATATATATATATATAAATATATATTTACCAATATGGCTTTTCACATGATATCCACCATAGCGAAGCCCGTGTCGCACCTCGCGATCTACGATTGGCAAAACCGGACTGATCGCCTGCGCGATGTTGCCGTGACACGTCGAGCCGATGCGTGCAACATACGAAATTCATCCCGGCAGCTGCGCAACGAGACGCGCATTGTGGGCGAGTGGGCAAACTACAACTCCAACGCGGGCCTCGACCGTCGGTGGGTACTAAGAATGTTTTTTTTATAGTCCAGGGCTTAAGAAGTCTCTTTTAAAGCGTTGAGGAGGTGAACACCTGGCGTGAGATCATTTCTAAGGCATACGAGCGCCTGGTGAAAGAGATTCAGGCCCTCGAGGAGGAGAAGAAAGCGACAGATCAGCACCTCAGTGAGCAGGCGGACTTCATATCGAAGATGAATCAGTGGTTTTTCGAGCGCGACAGTCGCCTCGCAGCGGAGATGACCAACGATCGGCCGACCTCGGAGATCAGAAATGAACTGTACGTACTGGAGAACAATCAGCGCTTGCTGACCGATCGAATCCAGAAGGCGTGGGAGAAACTGATGCGTCTCGATGTGGTGAAATTGAAAATCAAAACCGAGCTAACAAACAAGATCGAAACTGTCGACATAGACAAAGCACAGCGGGCGCTAGATCGCGGTTCAACTGATAAATCCTTCAAGCCGGATCCAATGCGGGCACCCAAATCGTAAGTCGGGCGTCTTTATATGAATGAGATTACTATATGAGATTATATTTAAATGCTTGCAGCTGCTGCTCGTATGAGAACTGGCTGGACCATACGAGAAATATGAAGCAGATAGTCGAAAACGAAATGGCCGAAACTGTTGCCATACGGGAATCCTTGTTCGTGTGCCGGGAGAAGTCCCGCATTATGCTCGAGGCGCAGCAGAAGCGCTCCGATTTCCATTTACGTTCTCGCATTTTCCAAACTCAGAAAGCATACAACGAACTCGAGTGGCAGCAGCTAAGGATGCGCGAGGAGATAACTAATACCACGTGCGAAATAGAGGACCTGGAGGAGTCGCTGCGCGACAAGTTGAATGCCCTGAAGCTGGCCGAGACGCGTCTGGAGAATCGCACAAAGCGCTCCATTCCCGAACTGTGTCTGGACGATGCGCATCACTTGTTATGCTCGGAGGTGGAGAAGCTTCGCGAAATGCGCCTTTGTCTCTCGAACAAGCTCATCGAAGCCAAGGACACTTTGAATATGTTATCGAATCATGCTCAGAAGATTGATGAGGACTTGGAGAAGAAGCAGCACACTCTGGACAGTGACAAGCGGGCGCTGAAGGGGCACAGCAGGGATGAGGAATGTGTCATTCAGGAGCGAAGTCCCTGTCCCCAGACCGATCGCAACATTGAGCTG
Organism: Drosophila nigromelanica; assembly: GCA_004149465.1. Classification (NCBI taxonomy): domain Eukaryota; kingdom Metazoa; phylum Arthropoda; class Insecta; order Diptera; family Drosophilidae; genus Drosophila; species Drosophila nigromelanica. The sequence goes on from SCDS01001864.1 coordinate 11,190, forward strand.
ACAAACACAGGGGACCTCATTGAAAAGAAATAATGTATTGCCAAATATAAATGTAATCAAAATATCTTCTGTATATTTAATAAGCATTATCCTCTGTGTACATAAGATTCTTTTTACAATTAAGTTACGCAACGCCTAGCAACTGTTTTCTATGCCAACGCCGCCCGATCTAGTAGCCAAGGTCCAAACAAATCGCCCACCTTTCATAAACTGTATTCGAAAAGGTTCATTCGCTTCGTGAATTTTTCATAGGGAACAACAAATACTCAAATATTTTATAAAGTATTATAATAATACACAAAGAAAACTGAAACTAATTCAATATGGCTTTCAAGTCAGTGGTGACAATGGAGAAACCCCTGCAGCACATCTCGCTGGCCGACTGGAGCGCCCGCGTGAATTGTCTGCGAAACGTGGCGGACGCGCGACGCACCGACGCCCTTAACATACAGACCACATCCCGGATGGTGCGCGATGAGGCACGCATTGAGTGTCACTGGGCGACCTGTGAATCGAACGATGCGCTGACTGAGCGGTGGGTTACGAGAATCGCTTGGAAACTAACCAGTACTTATTCTTTGTACACATATCTACTAAATAGCGTGAGATCACATCCAAGACCAGGTCGAAAACGAGTCGCACGCACTCAAGGCGGAAAAGGTGCTCATGGAGCAGCAGCTGGACGCCCTGTCCGGGCCCATAGCGATGATCGGCGATATAATCTCCATGCGAGACAGTCGCCTGGGCTCCGAATTGACCTACGATGAGCCCGATGAGGAGATCAAGAAAGAGCTGATGACATTGGAGAGCAATCAGCGCCTGCTGGCGGATCGCTGCCAGAAGGCGTGGGAGAAGCTCAATCGACTCGAGGACGTGCGCATCAAGATTGCCATGGACATCGAAAGTAAACTCGAGACAATCAATCTGGAAAGGACACAGCGTGACCTACATCGCAATTCGATGGAAATATCCTTCAAAATGGACGCCGTGCGCTCTCCCAAAAAGTAAAAGTTCTTTGCAGAAAAGTAATTCAGACTCTGATCCCGAAACTAATTGCAGCTGCCTCTCCTACGAGAGCTGGCTGGAACATACGAAGAGCATAATACAGCTGGCCGAGAACGAACTGGCCGATGCGGCGGCCATGCGGGAGTCGCTGTTCGTGTGCCGGGAGAGGGCACGCATCATACTGCAGGCCCAACAGGATCACACCGAATTCATCACACGGAAGCGGATCTTTGAGACGCAGCGGGCGCGCAACGAGCTCGAGTTTCAGCAGGCCAAGATGAAGGATGCGATGGAGAGCGCCATGCGGGATCTGGCGGCGTTGACCGAGTCGTTGCGCGACAAGACCAACATCCTCAAGTTGGCCGAGACGCGTCTAGAAAATCGAGCACTGCGACGCGGCGCCGAACTGTGCTTTGACTACGTGCACGACGCGCTGTGCCTGGAGGTCGAGAAGCAGCGAGAGATCCATCGTTGCCTCAGGGCGAAAATCGAGGAGTCCCAACTTAATTTCAATCTGATGTCGGAGCATGCGCTAAAGATCAAAGTGGACCTGGAAAAGAAGCAGCACGCACTGATGACCGACAAGCGGGCACTGGAAATACGTGAAGACTTCAAGAAAAGGCAAACTGGAATTCAGCGCGCCAATCCAAGCGCCGCGACCGATAATAATATCCTAATCACAAACATGGCGAACATAGTAGCGAAGATTTAGGTGCGGAGCCTACCCAAGTTAATGTGCTTGTAATTTCTATTTTTCAGGAATCGCTGAATTGAGTACTGCAAGGGAAAAGTACCAAATGCAGAGAGAAGCCTGTCTACGAATTGCAAGATTTTTATCTCACTCTATAAGATAATCATTTATATGTAAGATAATGATTTTATATATAATGACGTTTTAAAGGTTGTTCAATAAACATTTTCGCTAGTTAGCTATTCAGTGACGCCAACAAATGCATTCTCCATTGTTTACATTCCTTGGGGCGTTCCTTGATGTCCAACTACCATTCTATAATTTATATATTGACTATTCATAATAAAAACTATAATATGAACTTATTAACGAG
>SCDS01001865.1:0-10883 GCA_004149465.1 Drosophila nigromelanica
TGTGTGTGTGTGTGTGTGCGTGTGTGTGTGTGTGTGTGAGCGCCACCTACTGGCAGCAGCTGACACTAAACAATGATGATCATGAACAGAGATCAGTTCTCGCCTCGCCGCGACTGACACTCAATGAAATTTCCATTCAGCCTGACACGCGGCCCAATGAATTTCAATGAAATTCACACACACAAAATGTCGCTGGTTTTTTTGTTGTTTTTTTTTTTGTTTTGTCAAATTTACGTAACGTTAAATATCGTATAATGAACATCTGTGCAAACAGAGCTCAAATGGTCAACTAACTGAAAGCTTCTTCTTCCGCATCTCGACTTGATTAACAATATCATCAGCATCTTTGATGATCATCATCATGTTGTTCTTGTTGTTGTTGCTGTTGTTGTTGTTGTTGTTGGAGGCATCCGTTGTGCTCCAATTTTCACAGCTGGTCGTTTTTGGCGTGCTAATGAAATCGAGCGCAGTTTATTTGTTTATATGGCATTTGTCAGCTGTGGGCCAGTCACACACAGATTGAGCACACACACACACACACACACATCGAGTAGTATCGAGTATTTTTGTATTGCAGTTGCGGGCTACTCGTAATTGAAACGCGGCGTGTGGCTAAATTGAGACCAAGACAAAAAAGATACAACTGAAAGAAATAAAAAAGAAAAAAATACAACTGACAAACTTGTCCGTCAATTGTCCCTCGAGCATTCGCCGCGGCCACCGGCGTCGATCGCAACTCAAAGATCGAGTCAGAGCCACACAAATTAGCTGAATGTGTCTCGTATCTCGTATCTCGATCTACACAGCTCTGGCGATCCGTATCTGTATCTGTATCTGTATCTGTAGCTCACTTGTGGCCCGATCTGCGCTCTGCTGCGCAGCGACACTTAAATGCAAATTTTCTAATTGTTATTAACAATTGCCGCTGGGCATAGTTAAGCAATTAAAAGACACCAGACGTAAATGCGGACGGCAATAAAAAACCAACCTCTTTTTGGCCACTCAACACAAATTTGTCGGCTTTGATTTTGCATAAGACAACCGAGGGGTATTACCAATTTGTCAGCCAGCTTGCAACCAACTGGGAATTTCGATATCTTTTTAGTCAAAATTAATGTGGAGGTGTTGGTTAATAAAAACTCTATTTATTTCAGACGTTTTTGTGGCCTGTTTAAATGTTATAGTAAGTCCAATCTTTATGCAAAATAAGTTGAGATTACATATTTTGTAAATATTTTCTTGTGATAAATGTTTAATTTTCGATTTCTAATTTTTTAATACGTTAAACACGCTTAAATTTCTTTTTTATTATACACAACGATAAATTTAGAAATTAAAAAAATTTGTATCTACAAATTAACTCAGAATTGTTTAAAATTTAAACCCTTCGGTGAGGGAATTCAAAGTTCGACACCTGCCAAGCTTACGTGCATTTTTTCTAGTTATTGTGTTCGCTTTGCTTTTCGATTGAGTTTTCGTTTTCGAATTAGCTATGGATTATGTCATGCAATTAACAATGGCACATTGCGCATTGTTGTTGCTGTTATTTGTGTTGTTGTTGTTGTAGCTACCGCATTTCGGCTTTGTCAGTGGCACGTTTTGCTTTACGTTACAAAACAAATTTTCGCACTCGCATTCGCATTCGAATTCGCAATCGTTCTCAAATTTGCTTTGGAATGGGAATTGCAGTTGCTGAAGTGTTGCGTGCACTTTGTGAACTTTTGTGGTTGCCATTTGTGCAGCTACCGTAATCAGCAGTTGTTGTTGCTGCTGTTTTGGCTGTGGCTGTTGCATGTAATTAAGCAGCATTGACATGTCTAGTTCGAGTTCGAGTTCGAGTTCGAGCTCGAATTCGACAACTGCGCACGGCGAATTACGTCAGTGAGCGCAAATGCGTCAGCGTTGATTGATGCGACTATTTACGCTACTGGGCAGCCGAAGGTGGAGTGGGGGGTGGTTGGTGTAGCACGGTTCGGCAATCGGTGATCTCCAGTCGAGCAGCAAGTGAGATCGCGATCTACCTGGGCGTAACTTTGGCATTGTCGTCGTAAGCTTAACGCTAATGTTGTGTGACAAACACGCACGTGTGTGTGTGACAGTGTGTTGTGAGTGTGTGTGTGCATAGCTATGTCAAGGCTATTTCGGGCAGGGTTATCATCCATCGCCAGCAACACTTTCAGACACGTCTGCTGAGCAGCGACACCTGTTGACCATTGATTGAGTTATAACCATAGAGTAATAAAGAACAAAGAGGGGAAATTTCTTTATTATTTCCTTATTACTCTATGAGTTGAAACAGAGCTTAAACTCAACATAAAAAAGTACATTTAAAATAATTTTTGAAGGTTATGTTCACAATCTCAAAAGTAAACTATTTTCAGGCAAAAATATTTGAATATGAATGCAGTTTATATGTTTTCTATTTTATATCTTTAAGTTTTAAATTCAAAATTAGCCCTGATAAACTTTGATTTTTAACAAAATATATACATATATATTTTTAACAAATTTAAATTCTAAATTCTTAATTCAAAAACTTTGTAATAGAAACAAACAATTGACTAATTTTTTATATTAACCATTATTTATGATTATGACTCTTATAACTGAAATTGATTTGTGTTATTTGCAAATGAAAAATGTAAAAATTATGTGTAAGAACTTAATATCAACTGACATCCATATTAATTTTCAATGTACTTGTTTGTTATTTTACATAAATAAAATTTATGTAGCAACTCTCCATTCTTAATTAAAATGAGAAAAAACTGAATTCAAAGCGGCTTTAAAACGAGTATTCACTTGTAAGCCGAGTGTTTTTAACAACGTGTTGAATAATTAATATTCAATTGAAATGAGCTTATTTTATATTTATTGAAGATGTCATGAATGATAATAAAATAAAACGACAAAGACATGAGTTTATAGGGTGTCATTAGATATTGCTGCAGTTTTCAATTTCGCCGATCATCAATTAAAGTTTTATGTAGCCGGTTTTCACACATCCGCAGGCAACACTTGAAAATGTTGCAGCGACCACATTGCAATTAGTGTTAAAAGACACAAACATGCCCTGCCCCCTGCTCCTGGTGCCTGGTGCCTGGTGTTGATGCTTGCCAGATACCCGAGAGAGATTCAGGAAGAACTAATACTACTAATTGGCCTAATTCTCACTTCTCTTTTTTTTGTTTTTGGGCCCACGCAGCAATCGAGGTGGAAACGGGCCGGACAGCTCATAAATAAACAAAAAGCAAAAGAAAAAACAAAAAACAACAACAAAAAAACAGTGCAACATAAGCAACAAGAAACAGAACAAGCTGGCAACATGAGTGTCAGACAGACGATCGGCCAGCAGAGTTGGTTATATGCAGATGCGATCGAGACGAACGGGCGCAGATCATGTTGCGCCACCGGGAGGACCAGGAGGAGGTGGTGGGAGGGCAGCTGCAAAGGTGGCTCGTTCCGGTACGTGTGAGCTGATGTGCTGGGTGGTCTGTTCCAAATCAATTGCTGCCCCTGCTGATCGCTATACGAAATCGCAGCAGAGCATAGCCAAGTTGGGACAGGGAACGAGGGGACGAAGGGGGGGGGGGGGGGGGGTTGGGAACAAGAGGAGAGGCCCAAAGGGCGGGGAAGGGGTTGTTTTTTTTTTGCTGCTGCTGCTGCTGATGTTGCTGCTGATGCTGCCCTGCGACTTTTTGCTTGGGTAAATATTTGTTCAAAATTCCGCACGCCACTGCCCCTCCCCCTCCCCCGCTCCCCCCGCACATGCCCCTCGAGGGCATGCTCCGCATGCGCCCACACGCCCTGCTTGGAGCGAGGACCACCACGAAAGATCGATCGATGTTGCAGCTGCTGCCGCAAATATGCTAAGTGCTGAGTTGTTGCTGTTGTTGTTGCTGTTGTTGTTGCTGTTGCCTCTTTCTGTAAACAATTCAGCCCGACGAACTGCAAACATTTTATTGGCTACGCTTTTGTTGCTTCGTTTTTATTGAGTTTACTTCAAACAGTCGGCACTCCACACTCCACATGCCACTCCAACATGCCCCCATGCCCCATGCCACAATGCCACAACGCCCACACCAAGTGGGAATCTCTTTTTCAACACCTTCTTGTGGCTATGCGCATCTGTTTGGCGTTTCGAATTGTTGTATTTAGATGCGGCTCCAGACGACTCTCCGATCCGATCTATTCATAATTTCAATTGAGTGCCACAGCCACAGCTGAAGCGGATATTGTTCGATATTCGTATTCGTATTCGTATTCGTATTGATTAATTGCGGTATTTTATATGTTTCAGCGCCCGCACCTCAAACTTCATAGGAATATTCGCTCAGCTCCGCTGGTTTCCAGCCGTCGTCATCGTCGTCGTCGTCATCGTCATCGCCATCGCCATATGATTAACATGTTTGGCTGTTGCCCACTTCTGCCCCCTTCAGCTGTGGCATGGAGTGGCCCCTGTTGATGCTGTTGAAATTTAAACAAACTTTGCCACTCGATTTGTTTGGGTGGCATGTTCAGCCTCAACCTCAGCTGCTTGAGGCAACTGGGAAACTGGGAATCTGGGAATCGTAGCTGTCGGCACAGCTCTGGCCATGTGCTTCCCCATCCTGCTGATGTGTGTGCTTGACTTCAGTTTTGGGTGAATCATTTTTGACAGATATGTGAAATGTTTATAAGCAAATTTCCAACCAACACAAGATGTATGTACAATAAAAAACTATATATTTCTTTTTATTTATAAAAAGTGCCTTCAGCACTTTTCTATTAAGTACCTCAGATTGGTGGAAAGAAGTGTTGAAAATTAAAGAGAAACCAAAAAGCTTAAAGAATACATTCATCTTGCCAAAAATATACAAATAGAAATATTTATTAATTTTAATTTACTTAATCTACTAAACGTTTCAACAATTTAAAATTCCACTCAATTTCATTTTAAGGCAATCAATTAAATAAACAAAGTTAACAGGAAAACAAAAAACAAAACAAATAATAATATATTTACTGATTTAAAAAGTCTCTAAAAACCGCATTTATTAAGTTACAAGCTTGAAAAATAAGCGGAACGATCATAAAAATAAATACACATACAAAAAAACATTAAAAAATTGTCGACGTCGACCTGCTCCAGGTGAGGCTCGAACTCACAACCCCGGCATAGCTCATACACAGAGTACTGATTATAAGTACCGTGCGCTAACCAATTGCGCCACTGGAGCTGTTGGTCGAGGCCTGCCAAATGCGCATGTAAAGCGGACCGGTTTGAGAGCTAGAACATTTCCACAAGCTGAGCGAATTCTGACCTCGCTCTCTGGCCATCTCTCATTCGCGTTCACGCGCAAGCTCTCTCTTAATCTTTTTGTGGCATGCTATGCGTGTGTGAGTGTGTGACATTTGAAATTTTCGTTAATGCCGCTGCTAATTCGCCGGGGCAGCAATTCTGATAAGAATAAATGTTGAAATCGAATTAAAAATTTTAATTGTACATATGTACATATGTAATTGGTTGTAAATGTGTAAATTGGTTGTAAAAAGAACGAAAGCCGAATTGAGCTCAATGAAATTGACTCATGTGAGCTTTTACTACGCGCAGATAATACGGTATTGATGCAATAAGCAATTGGAATAGCACAATAATATCAATTATAAATATGTATTAAGCATTGAAAAGTGAAATTTGTTTAGTAACAGTTTTTACTTTCAATGGACCCCCACACAGAACGCCGCGACCTAAGCCAAAGTAAACAATGCAAATTTTATGCTTTTCACTTTCGTTTCGAGAACAGGTGCAGGTTGCGGCGATTACGAAAAGCCCGTTAAAATTGCAACGACAGCGACAGCGACGTCAACGTCGACGGCGACGGCGACGGCGATGTCGCTGTAACATCAGACCCAGCTCCAGTTGGCACAGCGACCTGCTAAACAAAACAAAAAGTGAAGCAAAAAAAACTCACACAAAAACAGTTACAATTCGATTTCAAATGAATTGCAAAATGCAGCAAAAACAATGGGGGAAAGAAAAGTAAAGCAAAGCTGAACTACTCGTACCGAGTACAGAGTATCGAGTACTTGCTGCGATTACCGAGAAACCCACCTCGGAGTCAGTCAGGAAATGCAAATTGCGCTAATTACGTTGGGCACAAAGCGTTGCGATATTTACAGTTGTTATTGCAATTGTATGTGGTTGTTGTTGCTGTTGTTGTTGCTGCTGCTGTAAGTGTTATTGCCATAATCGCTTCTAACTGAATAAAAATAAAATGCAATGCAATGACCATAAAGTACAAAAAGCAAATATACATATGCAATCAAACATATGTATGTATGTATGTATGTATGTATGTAAAACAACAACAACAACAGCAACCGTGACAAATGACCATTGTATGACATTAATAATAATAATTTAATGCTGGAAAAATGATTTCGCAATGGAAAAACTTAGCGAAGCGAGCAAAGCAAATCCCTTGTCATGTCATGTTGTAATTAAAAAAAACAACAACAAAAACAATTTATATATGTATGAATACCCATAATAACACTAACTTACAATTAATGGCACAATTATGTAAAGAAGCGCAAAATATTGCCTGTATTTGAGCCGAGTCCATAAGGTCGGACTTTACAATCATAAAGAAAACAACAACAACAACAACAACAATAACTTTTTTATGCGTCAAATGTTCCACATTGTGTAACTGTCACACGCCGAGCATTAAACGAAATCGAATTAGAAGACCCAGGCAATCGAGTCGGCGTCGCGTATCAGCGCCGAGGTTCCCCGCTTGATAGCTAGCCGCAGTTCCTCGGAGGAGATCGGCGGTGACTGGCGCCAATAAAATCAAACAATGATAAAGCTGCACAAATTGTCGCGCTTCGAGGAAATACATGCATATGTACATATGTATATACATCACGTCTGTATAAATTAAAAGTAGAAAACAAAACAAGCGAAACTAGTCTTAAAATATCCCGAAGTCAATCAGAACATTTCCAAAATAGTCAATAGGAAAATCCCAACAATTTCACAATAAGCCGCATAAATATGTACATATCTTAAAATAAATTATGTCTAAAATTAAAACTGAAAATACTTATAGTTAAGAAACTAAGCAAAAGTAAACCAACTTTTTTTCATTGGAATAATGGGAATAATGGGTTTCTGATTAATATAGAAAATAAATTATTTGCATTTTAATAAGATTTTGATTTGTCACTAGCAACAACAACTGAATTATCTGTATTTACTATAATAATAAGTTTTCAGACAAATTGTTTACTTATTACTCACGTTTTGGAATAAAAATAATTGAGTTGAACGAGCATTCAAAATAAATTATTTATATCAGTTTAGAAGTTTTTACCAAGAATAAAGCTAATATTTTAAACAAATCATTTTTATAAGGTAATGGTAGTTTTTGTCTATAAATAAATAAGTTTCTGTTATTTGTATTCTTTTTTTTTACGAAAAATAAATCATCAAATTTTAATTTACAAACAAATTATTTAAATCATTTAAATATATTAATGAGTAAAATACATAATGAATAAAAAAGACTTCTTACCTTAATAATTAATTTATTATTTCAACAGTTGGGCTCAACATTTAAAATTGAAATAAATCGTATTTATTTATTTCTGCACGTCTTGCAATATTATTCACTTTTTCCACTTATGAGTCATTTGCCAAAATGATTATCAATGAAATCTTTGAAGCAAAAGCGCATGCCCCATTCTCAAGCATGAAGTGCAGACTTTTCACAAAAAAAAAGATACACTTTTTATTTCTTCATATCTTTTGCAGTTTAAGCTCGGTAATTGAGATAAGGCCCACGACATAAAGCACTGATAAGATGCATTACAAATACATATATGTAACTGTATAAGGGCCAAAAAAAACTACCACTGCCTGAGTAGCGCAGACACCGCAATCTCTTAAGAGCTGCATTAAGATTAGAGAATGTGTTGTTGTCGTCTTAGGGACTTGTCTGGCTGCTGCTGCTCTCGTTGTCGTTGTTGTTGTTGTCGTTGTTGTTCTTGTCCCTTGCACAGAGCTTATCAGCTGCAATTGCTGCACTTGTAGCGCCACTTTCGGTTTTGTTTGCCAGATGCAGCTGAGTGTAATGAGCGTCATATTCGAATTCGACTTCGAAACGGAGTCGGCCTTCAGCTGCGGACAGCACGGCGATATCGATGTGCCCAGTGAAGATTCATTATTGACACAGCTGCAGAGTTGCTTTTGCTGTTGAACTTTGCAATGTTTGCGCTCTGGCAACGACTTTTACCCCAGGGCCAGGCCACTTGGCAGTCTCTGCCGCTGCCGCTGCCCACTTAATCATCCCGTAGCAGTGGCGTCGCAGTCGCTAACAGCATCGCCTGGCGCTCTATGCGAGTTGTTGTTGTTGCGTTGAATAAAACGCAAAAAGCTTTACAGAACGCCTGCGCAGCTGGTTTGTTTAGCTGCTCTCTCGCTGCCGCCCCCGCAGCGCAGCTATCTCGCTCACACGCACACGCACACGCACTCGCACTCGCACGCACACAGACACAGCAGACACTTTGCATGTTATTTGTTTCGTTTATTTGACTTTCTCATTAACTTTTGCTTGCTTTGCGCCGTTCGGCACTTTTTTTCTACATCTTCTGCTTATTTTGTTGGTGTTTTGCTTAACTGAAAGTTGCCGCAAGATTTGTTGTATGCGCACCTGATCAAACTTCACGTTCACGTCATTTTCATTTTGCCAGCTTGTCGGTCGCTCGGTCAACAGCGGCAGCGGCCGCGGCAGCGGCTTGTGGGAATTATTTTGTTGATCTTGTGATTTGCCAAGTTTACACGCACTCAAATATATGTACAGTTTAAATGCTGCTTAGGCCTAGACTTTGGGTGTTGGCCTGGAACAGGCGCAGGTGCCGCTGCTGCGCCAATTAAAGTCTATTAACTTTAATTTATAACCTGCAACCGCAACGGCTATAAATTAAAAAATTTAGTCAAATTAGTGCAGTCGCCGCAACGGCAGAGGCAGCGGCAGAGGCAGCAACAGCGGCAGCGGCAGCGTGACTCGCATAAAAGAACAAAATGCAAGGCAAAGGCAACTCTGCGAGTACGAGTACGAGTACGAGTATGTGTGAGTGTAAGTGCGAGTGTGAGAGCGAGAGCGAGAGCGAGTGCATTGCAGGTGTTTGAACTCAAATGTCAGCCAAATGTCGACGCGTCGCCAAGACGCGACGGCTGTGGGGTGCTAAATAATTGGGCGACAGACGCTGACGCTGCGTCGCTGCTGGCAGTAAACATAAAAATTTGCGAATGGCGATCGTTCGGCGCGTGCAATGCGAAATGCGAAACAAACAGTTTTTTGATATCACACCTACATACCCACAAACACACACACGCGCGCGCACACACAATGAAATGTCTCAATCTGAATAATTAAATGCGTTCAGGAGTAAAAGTATGTCACACACACACACACACACACACACATGCAGGGCACACGCGCAGAGTGCAAGAGCGAGAAAGCTCTTGAGAGAGCGCAACTGGAAAGCAGAAAACGGCAGCATTCCAATTGGGGTGCAGCAGCCTAAGGGCGTTGACATTTCGAGGGCAACAGCAACATGAGCAGTGATTGTCCACTACTGCCGATCCCCACTCCCGCTCTCCCTCCCTCTCCCACTCTCTCACTCTCTGCCTCTCTATGTTACAGTTGCAATTCCAGTGTGCACTGTGTGCTGATTTTTGCCTGTCGCTGGACTTCAATTTTTATGTGCGCCGCATTTGAATTTCAGTTTCGTCAACTTAATCAAAACGGCGGCCCAGTTGGCGCTGACGTCGACGTCAACGTCGACGCTGGCGCTGTCTTAGGCGCAGCAGAAAAACGAGCTGGTGACAAATCTGCAGCCGTGCCCATTGTCTTGTACCTCCTGCATGGCATCTGCATGTGGGCGTCGTTTTGCGGACGCCGATTTTGAATTTGATTTTGGGCCTGGTTGCTGGTGGGTCAAATGCCTGGCCAAAAGGGTGTGACGTTTGTTTTCGACTGTGTCTCGCTTTTGGTTATTTGGGTTCTTTTTTTTTTTTTGTCTTGGTCTCCTGCTCTTGGCTTGGCTCCGTGTGGCCGCATGTGGGCTTAATTTATTTTGACTTTTGGCCATTTAGCTTGAGATTTATCTGGCCTAAACTATGCGCAGAGACAACGGCGACAACAACAACAACAACAATGACAACAATGACAACATTTTGGAGTCGCCTGTTGACGCGTGGATTTAATGTGCCAAATGACTGCGTCCGCATTTGCGTCCGAGCCGCGAGCCGCGAGCGGCTAAGCGAGTGCCTGTTAACGGATTTGAGCCTGGGTGGGTCTGCATCTGGTGCCATAAACCATACTTGACACGCCCGTCAAATTGAGTTGTCACGCCAAGCAGTTGTCGCTGCTCATGTTCTAGGGATTAGCCAGCACCAGATAAAGGTTGCATTTCGAAACCAGATTTTGTTGTGGAGTGCAAGTACAAATAGTACAAATAGTTCCACCATTAATCATATTCTATTTACTTTGTGTCTAATTTCACGAAATCGGAGCTATATAAATCGGGAGTGTACTTTACTACACTTTATACAAGCTCAGAAAACTCTGCTACTGAGCATCTGTGATATCGGTGCCATATTCTATATTCTCAAAAATGATGATGATGAATGCTGAACGAAAAGAATAAAAACCACAAAAACTGATATTTTTTAGTAAATATTAATATATATCAATCTATAGGACAAATCATGACAAAAATGCCATCAAACATGAAAATCGGTTCAGTTTTGACAAAGTTATGGGAGTTTGAAATATGGGAGCTATGGATCCGAGATCTTTACATGTCCAAATTTTTTTCAATTTTGGCAT
>SCDS01001880.1:0-13174 GCA_004149465.1 Drosophila nigromelanica
CAACGTTGTGCTCGACAAGAGCTTCGGCGCACCGCGCATCACCAAAGACGGTGTGTCTGTTGCCAAAGAAATCGAACTGGCTGACAAGTTCGAAAACATGGGCGCACAGATGCTGCGCGAAGTGGCGTCCAAAACCAACGATATCGCTGGTGACGGCACGACCACAGCAACCGTTCTGGCTCAGGCCATCGTGCGTGAAGGCCACAAGGCTGTTGCTGCTGGCATGAACCCGATGGACCTCAAACGCGGGATCGACAAGGCCGTTCATGCCGTTGTTGAGGAACTGAAGAAGAACACCAAGAAGATCACCACCCCGGCGGAAACCGCTCAGGTCGGCACGATCTCCGCTAACGGTGAAGCCGAAATCGGCGAGATGATCTCCGAAGCCATGCAGAAAGTTGGCTCCGAAGGCGTTATCACCGTTGAAGAAGCCAAGCACTTCCAGACGGAACTGGACGTGGTTGAAGGCATGCAGTTCGACCGTGGCTACATCTCCCCCTACTTCGTGACCAACACGGAGAAGATGACGGCCGATCTGGAAAACCCCTACATCCTGATCCATGAAAAGAAGCTGTCTTCTCTTCAGCCGATTCTGCCGCTGCTTGAAGCCGTTGTGCAGTCCGGCCGTCCGCTGCTGATCATTGCAGAAGACGTGGACGGTGAAGCTCTGGCAACGCTGGTTGTCAACAAGCTGCGCGGTGGCCTGAAAATTGCTGCTGTTAAAGCTCCGGGCTTTGGTGACCGTCGTAAAGCCATGCTGGAAGATATCGCAATCCTGACCGGTGGTCAGGTCATCAGCGAAGACCTTGGCATCAAGCTGGAAACCGTCACACTGCCCATGCTCGGCACGGCTAAAAAAGTCCGCATCGACAAAGAAAACACGACGATCGTTGATGGCGCCGGCAAGACCGACGAAATCAAAGGCCGTTGCAAGCAGATCCGTGCGCAGATCGAGGAAACCACCTCTGACTACGACCGTGAAAAGCTGCAGGAACGTCTGGCCAAACTGGCTGGCGGCGTTGCCGTGATCCGCGTTGGTGGCTCCACGGAAATCGAAGTGAAGGAACGCAAGGACCGCGTTGACGACGCTCTGCACGCAACCCGCGCTGCCGTTGAAGAAGGCATTGTTCCGGGTGGTGGCACGGCTCTGGCCCGCGCTTCTGCAAAGCTGGCTCACCTGCACTATCATAACGACGATCAGCGCGTTGGTGGCGACATCATCCGCAAGGCTCTGCAGGCTCCCCTGCGCCAGATCGCTCACAATGCTGGTGAAGACGGTGCGGTCATCGCCAACAAGGTGCTGGAATCCGAAGACTACGCTTTCGGCTTCGATGCACAGGCTGGCGAATACAAGAACCTGGTCGACGCCGGTATTATCGACCCGACCAAGGTTGTCCGCACGGCTCTGCAGGACGCAGCTTCTGTTGCTGGCCTGCTGATCACGACGGAAGCCATGGTTGCAGAACGCCCTGAAAAGAAAGCCGCTCCGGCTGGCGGCCCTGACATGGGCGGCATGGGCGGCATGGACTTCTAAGAATAACATCTAGTTATTTTTTAGAGTCCTGAACACCATACAACAAAAGGTGGATGTGCTTTGATAGCACATCCACCTTTTTTATTTTAAACCTAATGAATTGGTCCATGCATGAACCAAAATTTCATTATAAAATAATATTCTAGCATCTATTTTATGTATAATTAATCTACGCCTCAGCATGCGTATGGATTTAATTAACATCACTTGTTCTGAATCTTTAATGCTGGATAGACCTGAGCTTATAATTTAGAATATGCTCTGATTTGTTTTTTAAGCTCGGTCAATTGCCTCAGAGGAATAAGATGTCAGATTCACTTGCTTCTCCCAAAACGTTTTTAGAAGACGTGGAATGGACATGGGGTCCCCTTAACCTTCCTCCTATTACGACATCTTTGCGATTCGGCACTAATGGCCTGATTAAGGGATATGAGCACCCGAATGAACATTCCTGGACGCTGAAGGACGACATTCTTGAAATTCACGCGACAGACGGTCATTGCATGTGGCGGTTTGAGCAAGCCATTGACTCAGGCGATACCCTGACTTTCATCAGCTATCCTCAACAAGATCCTCTCTGGAATGTTTTCTTCGGTCTGAGCGCTTCAAAAGCAGATATTAATACCGTTATTGAGGCAAAAGAGCCATCATCTGCTCCTCAGACCACTGAAAAAAAAGCCGAAAAACCTGAAGGTATTCGTCTTGTTATCTGGGATCTTGACGATACGTTCTGGAAAGGTACTTTGTCAGAAGGTGAAATTATACCAGTCCAGAAGACTATTGATATTGTTAAGACCCTTAATAGCAGAGGTATTGTGAACGCCATTTGTTCACGCAATACGTTTGAAGATACAAAAAAACGCCTTGAGCAACTTGGAGTTTGGGATGATTTCGTGTTCCCCCGGATTGCCTGGGCTCCAAAAGGACCGCTCATTCAGGATATTATCGAAAAAATTCAACTGCGTCCTGAAACAGTCCTTTTTATTGATGATAATGTTACAAATCTTAATGAAGCCAAGCACTTTGTTCCTAAGCTCAATGTTGCGGAGCCCGATATTATTGACGGCCTGCTTGATGATCCCAGACTGATTGGCAAGCCTGACCCAGATCTAAGCCGCCTCAAACGCTATCAAGTACTTGAAACAAAACAGAATGATATGTCGGCCAGTGGCGGTGACAACGAAGCCTTCCTGCGAAAAAGCGATATTCGTGTGAGCTTCCATGCTGACGTGGATGCTGAATTTCCACGCATTCATGACCTGGTTAACCGAACCAATCAGCTAAATTTTACAAAAAATCGCTGGCCGGAAGATATCGAGGAAGCACGCCTTCGCTTTCTGGAAGAAGTTGAAGCAGATTTCGACACAGATGTAGGCTACGTAAAAGTCGCTGATGCTTACGGAAATTACGGTATCTGCGGCTTTTACCTTTCCAGAAAAAATGAGTTTCTCCATTTCCTTTTTTCATGCCGAACCATGAATATGGGCGTTGAGCAATTTGTATGGAGGAAACTGGGAGAACGTCATGTTCCAATCCAGGGCAAAGTGGGCTCAAACTTGGAGACACCAGTGGTAGACTGGATCCATGTTGTTGATGATGTCGACAAAAGCTCGCCCGACGACCAGTCAAGCAGCAAGCGGCTACAGGTTTGTATTCGCGGCGCCTGCGATATGATGATGACGTCCAATTTCCTCCGCACCAAGGTCAATACCTTGGAAGAACTGAATTATGCTTACGAAGGATGGGAAATCATTGCCTCACCTCGGTTTGTCGCTCTTTGTAAAGATATGAAAGATGAGCGAAATCGGAAAATTGTTGCCCGCCTCCCGGGCATTCCCCCAAATCGTTTTGAAACAGATGTTCTTGCTGAGACATCAGATGTGTATGTGTTTTCTTTCTCGCAGGAATCCTTCCACGGACTTTATCAATCCAAAACAACCGGGATGATCATCCCGATGGGCCATTTCGGCCTTCCCTATCACCTACCCGGTGGCCCGAAAGACAAGTTCGACTACACCGCCGTAACGTATGACGAACTGCTCAAATTTGGCGTGGAAGGTGTTTCAGAAGACCAGTGGAATTTCTTCCGAAATGAATTCACGTTCCTCGGTGGCTTCCAGAAAGATATATTCCTGCGTGACCTGCGTTATATGTTTAACCGCCTTTTGAACGCTCAAAAACGCGTCATTATTATTGGTCTTAACCAGTCTGTCGGACGTGATCAGAAGCTTCTAGAATTCTTTGGTGAAATCAACGCTCTGGTACGTCCACTCGCAACGAAATATGGCTTTGACTACATTGATATGAGTGATGTTCTGAAAACGGAAGATGATTTAGCCAAAGATGGAATGTTTGGGGGGGCGCACTTTGACCGTCCGGTCTATAAGGCTCTCTCAGACAGAATTCTTAATTTGCTTCAGCCTGCGCACTAAGCCACTGTCCTATTCACTGGGTATCACGTCTGTTTTTACATCGTAGGTTGAATAATGATTGAAACGAAAAACTTTCAAGGGCAATCGGCCGTTGTATCCCCACCGGTTACTGATTTTCGCTGGGCTTTTGGGCCAACCAACGGGACACCTTTGTCCGACCAACTGATCCTCAGCCCGTCTGGAGAAATCAAAGGATACTCTCATCCTAATGAACGTTCCTGGCGTATAGAAAATTACCGTCTTTTGCTTTTGAATGAAGGCGGTGAAGTCATGTGGCGTTCAATCGAAGCCTTTAAAGATCCAGAGGGGCTTCTTACAATCATTTTGGAACATCCTGGCACTCCGGACACACGCTTCATTCTCAAGCAACGTGCTCTTATCGTGCCCGATGATACTGCCACCCCTGTTATAAAGCACGCCAAAGCACCCATTGAAACTCAGCCTGTCTCCCAGCCATCAGCCACGCCCGCAGGTCTGTCTGACGCTGAATTCCTGTTCCCATCTGACCTTGAAGTCACAAACGTAAAAGTTGGGAAAGTGCTGCTGGTTGGCTCCTGCCTGACCGCGCTTTATCATGAGCAGCTTCAGGCACGGCACCCTGAAACGACATTTGATTATATCCCTTACAATTTTGTCAGCGTTCTTCCTGAGGCTCCGCCCTCCCCGGTCTCGGACTATGATTTCCAGTATCTGCAAATCCCGCTACGCTCTGTATTGAGCGACCGCGTTATCTGGGGTTTTCGCTTTAACGAGGAAGGCTTCACCAAGACCATCCTGCAGGACGCTTACAGCATCATTGATGCCATGCTTTCCAGCGCGATGATCTACAATGATCGCCATGGCCTTCTGACGTTCGTCTCCAATTTCATTGTGCCACAGATGAGCACTGCGTCCAGCATGTATGAGCGCGGCAGCAACAATGATCTGGCAACGATCGTTCAGAGACTGAATGACTATCTGAACGAGAAAGTCGCAGGCTATAAAAATGCTTATCTTCTGAATGTTGATGCCGTCGCATCAACAATTGGTAAGCGTTATATTCTGGATGATCTCGTTTATTTCTATTCGCATGGTGCTGTGACCTATCAGGATTGGGATGATTTTGGCTCTATTGCCAGAAATGAGCCCATCCCTCCTCTGGAAACAGTTTATCCTGTCAAAAAAGATGCGTTCCTTGATGCTATCTTCCGTCAGATGGTTACGGCTTACCGAACCACAAAGCAGGTAGATCAGGTCAAGGCAGTTGTGTTCGATCTTGATAACACGCTGTGGCGGGGTCAGATTGCCGAACATTATCGCCCCGAAGCGCAACCCTGGCCCCGCACTGATGGCTGGCCTCTCGGAATCTGGGAAGCCATTCACTATCTGCGGGCTCGCGGCATCCTTGTCGCGATCTGCTCCAAAAATGACTATGACTACGTTAAGAACAGATGGGATGATGTCATTGAGCCCAAGCTGATTTCTCTGGATGATTTCTCGTCCGTCAAAATCAACTGGACACCCAAGGCTCAGAACATTTCTGAAATCTGCAAAGAATTCAACATCAAGCCAAAGAGTGTGGTTTTTGTTGATGACAACCCTGTAGAACGTGCCGCTGTTGCGTCTGCTCTGCCGGATGTCAGGGTCATCGGCGGCAATCCGTATCTGACACGTCGTATTCTCCTGTGGTCTGCTGAAACGCAGATTGCACGGATGACAGAAGAATCTGGCAAACGTGAAGAAATGATTCGGGGCCAGATTGAGCGTGAAGAAACCCGTTCCACCATGGACAGGTCAGAATTCCTTGCGTCTCTTCACTGTGAGGTCTCGTTCATCAATATTACCAGCACAGATCAGCCTGAATTTGGCCGAGCACTGGAACTGACGAACAAGACCAATCAGTTCAACACGAACGGCCAACGCTGGTCTTTTGAAAATATTGCAGATTTTCTGAAGACTGGCGGGAAAATTCTTGCGTTCAAGGTCAAAGACAAATTCACCGAATACGGTCTTGTTGGCGTCCTTTACCTGAAAGGCACCGAAATCACGCAATACGTGATGAGTTGCCGTGTTCTGGGGATGGAAGTGGAAGAGTTTGTTGTAGCAGAAGCGGTCAGGCTCCTGCGCTCCGCCCATACAGGCGAGACGGACATCACGGCCACTATCAAAGAAACGCCTGATAACACCCCTTGCCGGGAAGTTTATCTGCGTGCTGGCTTCCGGGAAATTGCGCCACACGATGGGGTCAGGCGCTTCATTCTGGATGGTGATGAAGTGCCAATGCTGCCACTCCACATCAAGAAGGCCTGATATAAAAAGCCCCCGTATCCTCAAAGATACGGGGGCTTTTTCTTAGATAATGTAATCAATCGGTGGAAGCATCTGGTCCATACTTAAGGCTGGCATGCCCGAATGTCTGGTTCCCACCTTCCGTGCAGGATTGCCGACCACCGTTGTGAAGGGAGGCACCGATTCCAAAACAATTGAACCAGCACCTATTTTAGCCCCTTCCCCAACTTCAATATTTCCCAGCACCTTAGCGCCTGCGCCGATCAACACCCCGCGCCGCACTTTGGGATGACGGTCCCCGGAATGCTTCCCCGTCCCGCCCAAAGTAACTTCCTGCAGGATGGAAACATCGTCTTCAATAATGGACGTCTCCCCCACCACAATGCCTGTTCCGTGATCAAAGAGAATACGACGCCCAAGACGTGCCGCAGGGTGAATATCCACTCCAAAAAGCTCAGAGCCACGACTCTGCAAATGCAAAGCTAAATGCCGGCGCCCTGCATGCCAGAGCCAATGCGCCACACGATAGCTCTGGACCGCATGAAAACCTTTAAAAAACAAAAATGGCGTCACGTAATCCGGGCATGCCGGGTCACGCTCACGAATGGCCACCATATCGGCTGCGGCAGCGCAGACGATCTCTGGCTGTGCGTCAAAACTCTCTTTCACCAACTCCGCAAGAGCATCCGCTGCAACAGACCTATCGCCCAGCTTCCGCCCCAACAAAGCCGCCAGCGCCGAAGCAAAATCTGTGTAACTTCGTATTCCGGTTGCCAGTAATCCCCTTACCAGCGGGTCATGACAGACACATGCCTGCTCCACCATTTCCTGCCATAGGAGCTCTAGTTTTGGCGAACACAGACTGAATTCGTCAAAATGGCTGGAAAGAATAGAAGACACGTGCAGCCTGTTCATCGCAGGTCCTTTCGTTCAGAAAGCGGCTGATTTTCGCGGGTATCGGTCCGCTTTAAAGCCCCATGGCATGCTTTACAAAAGCCTTTCTCAGCTTGGGGAGACGATGAACACCAGCAATCCCCACGTCGCGAGCCAGTCGGATCAAAGGGTTATCATTGCTAAACAGCCTATCCAGCGCATCCGTCGCCGCGAGCATCAGCATATTGGCAGGCCGACAACGCGCCTGATAGCGCGCTAACACGCCTTTGGCATGAGCCGTCAGCAAAATATCACTGAGGGCGATAATATCCCGAAAACCCAGATTGAGTCCCTGCCCTGCAATCGGATGAATACCGTGCGCCGCATCCCCAACCAGCAACAAACGTGTATCCGTATAACGCTGAGCATATTGAGCCGAGAGAGGATAAACCCAACGACGACCAACGGGGGTCACTTTCCCGAGCCGGTTACTGCCCATACGCCGCTCGACTTCGCGGGCAAACATATCATCGGGCAGATCAGCAAAACGCTGAGCCAGAGCATCTTTGTCGCTCCAGACAATGGCGGAAAGATAAGGATGCTCTTCAGTCCCCGCCATAGGCAGTTGAGCAAATGGCCCCGCCGGCAGGAAATGTTCCAGAGCCCCATTATCATGTGGAAACTCATGGGCGATCGCGCACACAATGGCTGTTTGGCCATAAGACAGCTTTGTCAGCGGAATCCCTGCCTCAGAACGCAAACGGCTTTTACGTCCATCGGCAGCCACCACCAAAGAGGCCTTGAATGAGCGACCGTCCTTCAAGTGAATATCAGCACCGTCCGACTTTCTGACCACTTTGGCTTCTGCGGGGGCCAGCACCGTAATGTTCGGCATTGTATGAAGCTGGGCATTCAAAGCGACGCGCAAGGCTCTCGCCTCAACCATCCAGCCAAAAGGCTGATGCGCATCTTCCCGCGTGAATTCCAGAAACAGAGAAGACGCGGGTTCACCCGGCCGGCCATCTGTTACGAGAATATCTTCAATCGGTCCGGCAGGAAGCGGCAGAACGTCCCAGATACCGGCTTCCTCTAGGAGTTTTTTAGGACCTGCAGCAATGGCATACGCCCGACCATCAAAATCCGGATGTTCCATAGGCGGCAGATCGGCACGGTCAACAATCGCAACCCGTATGCCCTCCACAGCCAGGCGACACGCCAGAGATCCCCCTACAGGCCCAGCGCCGATAATGCACACATCGACATCCTGAACTGGCAAATGCGAAGATGAGATGGCAGCCATTATTCGTTATTCCTCATAGACAAAGCCCGATGACAAGAACCTGAAAAGCTGGCCACAGGCAGAAAGTCCTTCCCTTTTAGCGCACCCCGCCAGAAAGGCCAAAGCGGGAGGCTCGTCAACTCGGCTAAAATCTGCCATAGTTAGAAAAAGAAAACGCACGGATCTTACGTGGATTACGCCACCTGATCAGCCTGCAAACGCTACAAGGACGCAAGACCTCATGAAGCTGGTGACCGCAATTATAAAGCCCTTCAAGCTTGATGATGTTCGTGAAGCCCTCGCGCCATTGGGCATTCAAGGCCTGACTGTCTCTGA
The DNA here is from genome assembly GCA_004149465.1 of Drosophila nigromelanica. NCBI lineage: Eukaryota > Metazoa > Arthropoda > Insecta > Diptera > Drosophilidae > Drosophila > Drosophila nigromelanica. Next base: position 8,723 of record SCDS01001880.1, read on the forward strand.
GGTGAAAGGTTTTGGCCGCCAGAAAGGGCAAACCGAGATCTATCGCGGTGCCGAATATCGGATCAGCTTTCTCCCGAAGATCAAGATCGAGATTGCTGTTCCCGATACGTTGGTTGACCAGGTGATTGAAGCCATTCTGGATGCAGCGCATACTGGAAAAATTGGTGATGGCAAGATCTTTGTCAGTGAGCTTAATCGTGTGATCCGTATCCGGACCCGTGAAACGGGTGATGAAGCTTTATAATTAAAGCCGATTCTCTTTTCTCAAGAATTTCAAAATCTCTCGATTATTCAGATTACACGTCTAGTCTAGGCAAGGCACCAGATAGCACGCAAATTCGCACTCTCTGGGGCCATGTTTGTACTCCCTGGATTACGGAATAAGGCGCATTGCTTCATTTTCGAAGTTCTCGATATCTCTGTAAGATACGCAATAATGCTCTCTATTTTTGCAGAGCCATACATTAAACAGTCTTTCTGAAATAAATCCAAATATACGTGCCTGATACCCCTGATAATCTCTGTAAAAATTCATTTCTTTCATTGCGAACATAATATCAAAAATCCATTTGAAATAATCATCCAGGACGGCTTTCTTGCCCACAAACATATTACAGTTGGATAGGCTTGTGTACGAAAGGAAGAAGTCAAAAGCATCAATATAATCAGGGTGAATCCTTCTGATCGCCTCCCTCATCAGATATAAATCCATACCATTATGGAAGTTTTCAAAATTCTGCTTGATCGTCCCCATGGCGCTTACCGGTGTTGCGGCAATAATATCCACACCTCTGGAGAATTCGCCAAAATCGTCTGTGCTCGCCACCCTTCTTTCGCCATCATAACCATACAGTTCACCAGTTTCCGTGTTTTGAAATGTTCTGATGATGGAGTCATGAGCCTTGAAAAAACGTCGGTAATGATTGAGACCAACTAGGTCTCTTTTGCTATTTTTCCAGATCCAGTAAATTGCTGTCAGTTCACAAAAAGACTTATTGAGAGATGAAATATTGTCGCCGGTATTATCACCAATCATGTTTATCGCAAGATCAAGTGACAAAGCTTTTCCGACAAAAATAGGTTTATAATTTTCATCATGTGGAGTGTAAAAATTCTTATGTGTTGCCACATATATTTCAGGAATATTTGGATTTACCATAGAAAATTCTCCACATAAGCAATAAAAAAATCACCTCTCATTATCTTCATACTCAATAAATTGTCAATTGCCCAAGTCAAGATAAGAAAACATCCACAAAGAATTTAAAAAGCGATCCAATTTTTATGTGATTACATGTGTACAGAATAAATTATGATTAAATTTCATATACATTGAATTATAAAATAAAAAGAACGTCAATAAATTTCATTTACCTTAGATAAATATGGAAACAAATTAAACCCTCCATGAATACCATCAATAAATTTTGAAATTTTAAAGTGAATCATGAAAAACTCCTGGAATTCACTTTATTGTTCTATAATATATTATCAATATGCTTCTAGGGCCTGTTAGATCTTGAAATTCTTCCTATATTTGTATGGATGGAAGAAGGAGACGGAACAGGCACTTTTACGGACGAGACATGGGCGATCTGGGAACCTCTGATTGAGACGGTTCGCCCAAAGGGCAAGACGCCGCCCCATGATCTGCGGCGCACGATAGCAGCGATTTTCTGGCGGCATGAGAATGGCGCGAAATGGCGGAGCATTCCCGCCGAACTGGGTTCGTGGTGGCGGGCGGCCCAGCTTTTCATTCGCTGGGCGAAGCTGGGTGTGTGGGAACGCCTGCTCGCACTGGTTCGGGAGCAACAGGGGGTGCGGCGTGTCGTCAGTTAAGCCCTTGAGGGTTGTACTTTGTGGCTGCGTGTGCTGACTGTTTTCCCGGTTTTTGGGGAGACAGACGGATGCGTCGCTACGGTTTGCGTGATGACCAGTGGGAGCGGATAAAAGACCTTCTTCCCGGTCGTGAAGGTCATGTCGGCGGCACGGCTGTGGACAACCGTCTGTTTGTGGAAGCCGTGCTGTATCGCTACCGCGCTGGCATCCCGTGGCGTGATCTTCCAGCCCGTTTCGGGGACTGGAAGAATGTCCACCGGCGTCTGCGCCGCTGGTGTGAAAGCGGCGTCATCGAACGGATATTTCGTTATCTGGCCGCTGATTACGACAACGAATACATGATGATCGACAGCGTGGAACCCGGCATCACACCGGGTCAGGATGCGGATATCACCCAAGCGGAACCGCTTGTGGAAAACATCGATCCGGATGCTTTCCTTGCTGACAAGGCGTATGACGCGGACAGGTTGATCGATCGGCTGATACAGCGCGGGATTGGGATTACCCCGGTCATCCCGCCAAAACGCAACAGAACGACACAACGAGAAACAGACTTCGCTCTTTACAGGGAACGGAACCTTATCGAGCGGTTCTTTAATAAACTCAAACAGTTCCGAGCCATCGCAACTCGTTACGACAAACTAAAATCCACTTTCCTCGCAGCAGTGCAGTTCGCCTCAGTTATCATCCTGCTTAACTGACGACACGCTGTAATACGGTTTTTGTCAGGCATTGAAGATAATGTTCATCTTAATTGCTACAACCTTGAAGCAGAAGGTGTTTCAGGCGTAGGTGGCGGGAATAAGGTTTGGAAATTTAAAACAGATTTATTGATAAAGGCCTCAGATTCAACAGCCGGACGTGAAGGAGATATGGTTATCTTTACTGATATTGATATTTCTGTCTACAAATCATTTAAGAAAGAAATATCAGAATGTCTCGATGAAGCTGATATTTTATTTCAATCCGAATATGGGCCTCATGAAAGAAACGCTAATATAGGTGTTATTGCGTTTCGTAGATCCGCCAAAATTACTCAATTTTGGAAGGATGTTATGGAAATTGTTACCAATACAGGTGAGTGGGATCAGAAAGTCGTTAATAATCTCGTGAATGACTCAGATTACATGAACCGTATGAACATAAAATGTGCTCAGCTGCCAAATAAGTTTTGGGCGAGAACAATCATTGGTGTTCCCGTTTCTGATTGCATTTTGCATCATGCAAACTCAGCAACAACACAACATGCCAAATGGATTCAATTGAATGCATTTCGGGGTGTTTTTGAGACGAGATCCTATATTCAGGATTACGCATTTGGATTGGCGTGTCATCTCCTAGGCTCAGGACCTATTAATTTATTGAATTGAGCAGGGCACTGTGATTCAGAGGCTTACTGATGGAGGTGAGGCTATGAGTGACGTGTTTTTGCTATCTGAGAGCCAGATGGAACGGATCAGGCCGTTTTTCCCTCTGGCTCATGGGGTTCCACGCGTGGATGACCGGCGTGTTCTGAGCGGGATCGTTTATGTGATCCGCAACGGCCTTCAGTGGAAAGACGCTCCGAAAGCGTATGGTCCGCACAAGACTTTATACAATCGCTTTATCCGCTGGAGCCGCCTGGGTGTCTTTGACCGGATTTTCACTACCCTGGCTGAGCAATCAGGACGGTCGAAGCGTCTGATGATTGACACCACACACCTCAAAGCACACCGGACAGCGGCCTCTCTGCTCAAAAAGGGGCTTTTCCCCGCCATATCGGACGGACAAAAGGCGGCCTGAACTCAAAACTTCATGCCGTGTGCGATGATCAGGGCCGACCTGTCCGCCTTCATCTGACTGCAGGACAGGTCAGTGACTTCAGAGGAGCAGACGTGCTTCTGGCAGACCTCCCCGATGAGACAGAAGAAGTCATCGGGGACAGAGGCTACGACAGCAACCAGATCAGGTTATCGCTTGCAGACCGCAATATCACAGCCTGTATTCCGCCGAAAAAGAACCGGAAATCAAAGCCACCTTACAATTGGCATCTGTATAAAAAGCGCCATCTGATCGAAAACATGTTCGCAAAGCTGAAAGACTGGCGACGTGTTGCGACCAGATACGACCGCTGCGCACACACTTTCATGTCCGCTATCCACATCGCAGCAAGCTTCATCTTCTACCTCAAAGAATGAGTCCTGAGCCTAGTTGACCGGTCATCACGGTCCAATCGGACCTGGAACCGCATCGCGGACGATATCCGTGCACAGATCATTGATCTGGCGCTGGAGACGCCGGAATTGTCGCCTCGTGAAATTGCCGTGCGGTTCACCGACGAGCAGGGCTATTTCGTCTCGGAAGCCTCGGTCTATCGCCTGCTCAAGGCCCATGACCTGATCACCAGTCCGAAATTCATCGTCATCAAGGCGGCGGAGAGCTTCCATACAAAAACAACAGCGCCGAACCAGCTCTGGCAGACGGATTTCACCTATCTCAAGTTTATCGGATGGGGATGGTTCTATCTGTCGACCATCCTTGATGATTTCTCACGCTACATCATTGCCTGGAAGTTGTGCACGACCATGGCCGCATCCGATGTGACGCAAACGCTGGAACTCGCCTTGCAGGCAT
>SCDS01001890.1:5929-19176 GCA_004149465.1 Drosophila nigromelanica
TCACACACACACACACACACACACAAATGTACGCAGCACACACTTTACTCGCGCTTGCCCCCACTAGAGAAACTAAATCCTTATTTTCTTCTAAACTAAATGTATGATCGTTATGAAATTTTCAGCACTTTTTAAGAGCATTGCAGTCTATGTACAAACCAATTTTCAAGTCTGTAGTATTTGATTTACGTTTTTATGGTTTTATCAATATTGGGGGCGATTGGGGGGATGTATCCGAAACTCGGAGTAATGAAAATCTGCGTCTGGTTTACACAAACACAATGCATTAAATTTGTTGCATTTAGCTTTAATAGTCTGAGATTGTAAGAAAAAGAAAGGTCGTTATCGATTTTTATCGATAATAATTAAACGGAGAAAGTTATTGAAAAAAATGAACTTGTTTTGCGTATGATATATACAAATTGAGTGGGCCCAAGATCAGCTTTCTAGCTTTTGTAGTTTCTGCCTGTACCTTATATATATGAATATATTCAACCAAAAAGTATATAATTCAGATTTCTATGGCTTACTATTATATATATATATATATATATATATTATATATATATATATATATATATATATATATATATATATATATATATATATATATATATATAAAGAGATATAAAAAAATAATATATTACCGATTCACATTATCTTCCCAATTTTGTGAAAATCTAGCTATATAGTATTTCGTTTTTTTGTTATTCATCTTTATTTTACATACTGTTACATTATTTGAAATGCAGGGCAATATATTTAAAAAAAAATACACAAAACAGTCTTAAACTCGTGCTATTTTGAAAGCTGCATACCAAGCTGAAACTTACTTGTTCTGCAAAACAGGTGACTTTTTTTAACCTAAAATATTAATGTTTCTTAAAGTTTGAGTGTATTATTTATTTGTATAATGCAAAGTATTGATCGAAATGCGGACTCATATAAATACGAATTTATTTTAGCGAACAAACTACTAATTACCATATTTACAAAATGGTTGACTTACTTTAAAAAATAAATTTTAATTTTCTTTGTAGAGACAATCGCAGATATTGTTCGTAAAAATGAATGTAGTATCTATATCTCACAAAAATTTCAATTTATTTTGGATTTGCAAGCTATGTTGCACGGTAGGATTACTTTGTACAGTGCAACAGGACTTTTGTGCAGAGCTTTCCAAGAAGTCATTAAGCATGATCTTAGGTCAAGCATTCAACCCACGCTATATGAGCATTGAAGCACCAAAAGGTGGGACAAAGGATGATGGTTCCAATTTCGGATTCAAGAGATCTGTATTTGATATACCATTCTATGCCGACAATAACGTTGTTTCACTAGGTAGTTTTCCTGCTTGGGAGACGAACCATTTTACATACTTTTCAAAAAAGGAAGAAGACTCATTGAAACGAAAAGAAATAAATATAAGAAACGTATTTATTGAAGGAGGTGGACATGGAAAACCAGAAGTATTCCAAACTCGGCCTTGGGAGTGCTCTTCAATTATTAATTGGATTGACCTGGGATTAAATTATTTTCCACGCTACATCCGTTCGATCGAATGCATTGCTAGAAAATGTTGGTATGGTCACTTCAAATGCAAACCGAAATCATTCACCATCAAAGTGCTCCGTCGGAAACCCGGGTCGTGTATTCATGTAAGCGACAAGCTAATTCTTATAACTTCGGACGAATACATCAATGATTATACACAACTATGGATTTGGGAAGAAATTGCTGTTAACTTCTGCTGTGAATGCGTAATGCTATACTAATACTAACTTAAAAACTATAATTTCCTGGCTCATTAGTAAATAAATAAACTTCAAAATTTTACAAGTTTAACAAAACACTTTAATAGCATTTGGAACGATTGATACTTGAATGGGCCGGGGTTCATATTCCTCACCATCAATAGAATATAATATGTTAGAAGTACTTACTGCAGGGTAAAGTTTAATAGTTCTGCTTTTAAGTATTAAATTAGGTTCGACGGTTTTATTGGTAATATTAGGAATATGCTTTATAAAATTCCATCCAGGTTGTAAGGAGGTAATAAATTTGCTTTCCAGCTCGGCAAAATTTTCAACATTTTGACAAAGTGTAATGTTAATTTGATTCGACTTTATAAAACCATGAAGCTTAGTAGAGCAGCTATCATTTTTGATTTGCTTTTGTGCTGACACCCTTACATTTTTAGGTTTGATAAACTTTGTCAAAAAAAAACCCGCAGCAGGAGGATCTTTAATTTGAACACAACAGTTGCTGCAGCCACGGCAAGGAGGTGTATATACGTAATCAGTCTCCAAATCCCAATTAGAATTTCCGGGAAATGATCTTAAAAATGCAGCAACATGATGTTTTAACGGACCAAGATACCAATATTTTTCCTTTAAAGTTTCAATATCTCTTAAGAGGCCCCATGAGAACCCATTTAATCCAAAGATCGGTTTTAAATTAATTCTTCCATCGCTAACCGCATTGCTGAGAACATCGTATTGGATAACATTTTCGAATCTAAATTGGTTTTTTAGCAAAGGGAGTAAAGCTTTACACAATGTTTTCACATAATCCACTTCATGTTTACTGGCTATTGTAAAGTTCGATTGCCTCTCGCGACCTAGCGGAAGAAACGAAATAGCACACTGTTCTCCCTGTCGGCGCAGAAGACCAGTAATAACCTCAGACTTTGTTCCATCGCCGCCTGCTACAACAATCACATCTGGTAATTTCTTCATTTCTTCTATGAATGCTTTCGCATGTCCAATATGATTAGTTCGAAGTATTTCAACAGAAAATCCAGCTAAATGTAATATGGGCTCGCAGTATCTTTTAAACTAAAAACAAAAATTACATAAAAATCTTTTTATAAAATGTTGGTATAGATAACTTACCAAACTTTCCGCCTTTTTATTGTTAGCGATCGGATTCATAACCACAAGAATATTTTTCGGGGTGCTTTCAGAATTTTGGCTACAATGGACAACTTCATTGGACAGTTCGTTCATATAGCGTTTTATTCTAAAACAACCCATTAGTTGGCATACGTATGAAACTACATGGAAACATTTACGTACTCTATGTTTGTTTTTAAAGTCGAAACACCATATCCTACAAAACAAGACAAAAGGACACTTTTCTTCCAATTATTTTTGATCATTCTTAACGTATTCATTTTATTAATTTTCTTATGGCAACTAGAGCTGCGAACAGTTTAAATTGAATGTTATTTAATAAACAATTTTATATCTCCGATAAGGTTGCTACGTTATATAGCGTCTATTTTCAAACAATATAAAGAAACATAAAAACATCCAACATCAATGATCAAATTTAAATAATTTTTTTATTATACGAAGTGAAAATGTGTCATGGACGATGATGAAGTATCACAAAGTTTGCAAAAGGTAATTCTTCGTTTCAGTCACCGTGTTAAAGAGCGACACATTAAATTGGGGCTTTTTGTCTATCTTACTTAGATTTTTAAAAAGGCATAGGCATATATGTATATTCTTGATTAGGACGACGAGCTAAGTTGATTTAGTGTTGACAATGTGTCCCTAATACATAATTATTCTTGTATTACAAAATAACAATCTGTCAACTCGCACTTTTGATATTATTTTAAGCTTTCTTTTGTGGTATGTTTCGTATGTACACACATTTTGTTAAAACCCGCAGAGTGAAGCGCGTCACTGAATGATATAATTGTAATTTCTATATTTGATTTATTGAACGCTGCTAGAATCTGTGCTAGCAATAATCACAACAGGTTATGAGCCCAGTGATATAACAATAGAAAAGTGTGGAAAACAAATAAAGTGTGTAGTCGTGAAAAATGGCAGGCACTTTATATGAATAGAGTTGCTGTGTACGGAGAACTATGACACATGGAAATTACAGATGCGGACCGTATAAGTGAAAAACGAACCATGACAGTATGTCGACGGAACGAAAAGCTGCCCAGTCGACGCGGAAAACCAAGCTGTATGAAAAACATACGATTAGAAGACACGCGCGGATAAATTATTGTCAATTTTCATCGAAGTTGGATATAATCGAAACTTATTATTCGGCGCAGGAATGCTGGTTGAAATTGCAAAAGGCATTTCGCCAGCAAGTATATTCAAACGAGCGAAAACAAAAAAGTGTTACATGCAAGAGTGGACATATTGCGGGTACCTGTCTAATTATCGCAAAAAAAAAAACACGAAATGTGAGATAGCTGAAGAGAAAGCTAGTACAGCAGAAAATACAACACATTCGTCAAACCAATTAGCGATGGCATTTTCTGCCGATGAGAAAAACAGCTTGTGGTGTCTAGACAGTGGCTGTATAGCGCATGTGCGCTCAAATATGATCATGTTTGAGAGTATAGCAAAAGTCGAAAAAGTTTTGCCAATCAGAATATCAGAAAAAAGATAAACGGTGCTGGTGAAATTCAAATCGCAGGTAAAAAAAACAGCAGAGACAATGGTTTCGAAGTCCGTTCTTGGAAAATTGAAGCACTAATTATGAAAAATAGTAAGGTCGGGTTACGTACACAAATATATGGAAACTTATATCGGAAACTTATACTCGAACGGCGAAAAGCATCAAGTGAACAGTATTATGCATAGTGATCAAAGCAATATTGATATGTGGCACTATCGAATGGGATATTTAAACGAGAGCGATTTAAAGTTTATGGCAATACGTGGTCAAGCCTACGGCATGAAGTAAATAAGAATGAAAAACTGTCGAAAGCTGTAATTTGCAAAAGTGCATATAAAAGTGCAAAGGAAAAATGTACAACCGAATTACTTGAAATAGTACACAGTACACACAACAGAATATAGCATTTTCTAGATACTTCGTAACTTTTAGGGATGACTACACGCGTTATTGTGAAGTCCACTTTCTCAAACAGAAATGGATGTGTTCGATGCTTTTTGTGCATATACTGCTAAAGCAGAAAACTTCACGGGAAATAAGATAAAAGCCTTACAATCGGTCAACGGGACAGAGTACTGCAACAAAGAGTTTGACAACTATATGAAAGCGAATCGAATCCACAGACGACTAACAACACCCCATATACCGCAGCAAAATGGATTAGCAATCTTGAACGCCTCCTGAAAAATCCTGTCTGTTTGCTGAAGAAGGCCATACGGATTGTGACAGTCAGGATTGCGTTGGTTTTGCAAATTCACTGTGAAACTGCATGAAGTTGGATTAGAACGCACGAAGCAGGACACGTACTCCTTGTAAAGAGGCTAGAGAGAAGATTTTCCTCGTAACTATTTACATAGACAACTTGCTGTTAGAATCAAATCGCCCGGGTTGGTTGCAACAGTCAAAAGAGGTTATTGAAGAGGCATTCGAGATGAAAGATTTTTGTCTAGTGAACTATTGTCTGGGCATAAAGTTCAATACACATAAAGCTGCAAGTAAAAGTAGCTGTCGAAGACGAAACGAGGAAGTCTCCCTACAAAATCTTATTCAGTGCTCTTATATTTATTTCAGTCGCAACTCGTCCAGACACAGCGTACGCCGTAAATTTTATGAGCCTGTTGAACACTGGAACACAGCGAAACGGATTCTTCAATACGTAAACGACATTAGACTACTTGGTCTGATTTTCAAGCGAATAGGAAACAGCGTCGTCAATGCAGACAGGGGCGCTAACTTGACCGACTGGCGTTCCTATTCTAGATAGGAAAGTTGGAAAGCACAAAGACAACATACTGTCGCTGAACTGTACTGTATTGAGAGGGCGTGTTCGTCTATGAACGGAGCGATTTTTATACCCTGAACCCATTGAAAATAGGTAAAAAGGGTATAATGGTTTTAGCCATGTCCGTCTGTCTGGTCGTCTGTATGAACGCGTCGATTTCAGAAACTACAAAAGCTAGAAAGCTGATCTTGGACTAATTCGGTTCGTATGTACCACACGCGGATCAAGTTTATTTCAAAAGATCGATAACTCATTCCGTTTTCTTATTATCGATATTTATCGCTTTTTTGACCCGGTTTTTTAAGTATAACTCCTAACTATAAACGCTAGAGACACCAAATTTGCTTTACTATGTGCACATAAAGCATAAAGCGAAGAATTTAAATCTTTCAGGTTTTGGAAATTTTCATAACGATCATAAATTCAGTTTACGAGCAAATCAAGAATCTCTTTTCCGTAGTGGGGCCAAATTGAAGCATACACGCATACATACAAAAGCAAAATTTTGTCTTGCGTTTTTCTTGGAATTTTTTTTTTTTTTGCATAGTAAGACTGAATTTTATCACAACAATATTAATTGAAGGAGTGGTGCAGCTGTTAGGAGTTGTGCAACTAAAGTTAAAGGGTGCGGGTTCGAATTCTGCGTGGGAGTGTGGAATTTATATATTCTTTTTTTAATTATCAACAATTATTATTAATAATTATCATTTTTTTAACAAAAACAGAATTTTGTTAGCGTTTCCGTGAAATTTTTGTTAAAGATGGTTAAGTTATTTTATAACATAAGTAAATTTCAATGGGAGTGTGAAGCTGTCGATAAGAGTTGTGCAACTGAAGCTTTGGGTCGTAGGTTCGATTCCCGGAGTGGTATATTTTATTTTTCGTTGGTAATTGCCAATACTCATTAAGTGCCGAGAGTTTGTGTGTATGTTTTAAATGCTGGGTTCAGGGTATCTCCTAGTCGGGAGGTCCCGACTAGAGCAGTCTTACTTGTTAAAATTGAGTTTGAGCCAGATCGGGCTTTCACCATTTTCCAAAATCCAACCTTAGTATTCACTTTTTTGCAAAACGAAACGATTTTAAAAATTGCCGCTCTCTAGCTTTTATGGCTTAGGCCCTACGTTGATTGACAATTACCATTACCAGTGTGGACAAAAATATTTGTATAGATATATTGAAGATATAAATAAAAGCGGTAAAGATGACGGAAGCGATTTAAAAACACGGATGGATCATTTTTTGTCCACACTTGCTCCTACGCTGCAGCTCTTCTCTAAGAAATATAATGAGATTTGGCTGTGAATGCTTATCAAGAATATACATAGTACACAATTTAACATAACTTTAAAATTTAATAATTTAATACTTTTTTTAAATGATATAAATATATTTACTGTCGTTGTCATGTCGTCTTTGGTTGACCCAACTAGTTCTCCGCCAACGATAGCGAACACTCTGCAAAATAAAAAATTATATTTATATTAATTAGGATTACCTATTAATTCTCCATGTATGTACATTATGCCACGGAGTCTATATTCTATGCGCGTCTGATCACATTAAGCAACATTGTTGCATAACCACTTGCCACATTAGTTAACGCGATGGTTGTGGTCTCATCTGCTTTCGGCGCCAGGCCGATGTAGATGCCACCTTATATTTTTAAGTTACCAAAATCGGTGTAACGCCGCTAGCTAAAAATACAAAAACACTATAAAAGTTGAACACCAAAAAAAGCTTCCATAAATAATATTATGGTATACATTAGCTACGATCTTACCTAAACTTTGATTTGCAACCAATTTGACCTGCTCGGCTTTTGAATTTGTTTTGTTTACCTACGTATACATACATATGTTATGTACATGACCTACGACAAGAACGCGTTAGAGTGATAACTATATGTGTATAAATATGCATATGTACATACATACATAAAGATAAAGCTGTGTTTCTAAAAATTTTATTGGTGTACCTTCACTTTAGTGGTACACTGTATGTATAGTTGCATACAACGCGTGCGAGTGGGTGCCAAGTACTGCAATTCGTTGTTTTGTATGTATGTATGTAAAAAAAAGTGTTAAAAAATGAGCGTACAATAATAGAGAGTTAGTGTAAAATGCAATAAGCTTCATGGTCGCATACAAACTATGAAACTACAAACTATGAAATACAAACTTTGAAATACACAAGTATAATTAACATTTGAAATAAAATTTACGAAAAAAAACTAATTGCAATATAAATGTTCTCAAATACAGGGTGTATTATAGCAATTTGCGCCATAGAAAATACGATATTTATAATGACTTTCATCGATAGTGCACGACTTTCATTTGCCCATCTCGATGTCTTTGGCGATAGTCCATACCTATTAAATATTCATCCTCAAGTGGTATCGATACGGGTAAACTTATGGTATAGTGCAGCCACGGACTTATCGGCAACTTTAATTTGCTTATATTTAGGAAATAATGTGAAGCTCCGCTGTCGGAAATGGAATCCTCATAAAAACTAAGTAAGATAGACATAACCCCCACGTTATTTGGACGCACTTTACCTACGGTTACTAAAAGGAACAATTACTTAATTATCACCCCGAAAGGAAATGCCTAAGCTGATTTACCGTTTTTGGGACCGGAAACTTATTAAAGGCTTTTATCTTGTTTGGGTGACTTTTCAATTGGCCATAACCAATTATAAAACCTAAATACTTGATTTCTTTGATGTAGAAATGTGAATTGCCAATAATTATAGTCAGATTTGCTTTATGCAAGTGCAATGCCATTTCCTGTAACAACAATAAATGCGAATCGAAATCTTCAGAAAGAATTAATAAATCACCTAAATAAACGAAAACACGACTGCGCAATGACATAGTCCATAAGACAACATAAAGTCTGGGCTGTATGGGTGATACCAAGCGGCATTACTTTTTACTAGCAAATAGGCCAATTTGGGATAGTAAAAGCCGTATAGTGACGCGAACGTTCCTCTAAGGGAATCTGCCAATAGGCGTGTTTCATGTCTAATCCGGTAATGTATCTGGTAGGTAGTAACTTACTCAAAATGCCGTCGATGTGAGGCAAGGGATAAGCGTCTTTCCGCGTATACTTATTTATTTTCCGAGAAGCAAAACAGAGAGGATTCTTTGAGATTTAACTATCTTAACTAACCCAGTGTTGCCGCTCCAGGAACTGTTAGATTCCTCAATTACATCTAGAGCCAACATCTTTTCGACTACATCTTCCTTTTGCTGCTAAAATAGGCCAGAAACGCTGTTTTATTGGGGTCGTGCCTTGCATTTTGAATAACATGGGTACGTCCCTAACCTTCACGCTCGTGCAGTTCAGTTCAAGCGGTATTGTTGTTCCTCTGTCAAGATATGTATGTTTCTGCAGCAGTTCGTCAGGTCTCGAGACACTACCAACGTCTAATTTACTGACAAACACTTTTTCCGTCAAAATATTGGTCAATAAGCTGAAATCTTCCCAAAAGTTTATGCTTAAGTATATGTTCTGTTTAAGTTTAGGTATGATGAAGAATTTGACCACTTTGTTATGCTTCCGAGCAAAACTCATATACCCAATATAAGTTTTGCTACAACCGGACATCGGTCATTGCTGACCGTTCGGATACTACCCAAATCGAACAAGGCGTTGAAATATTGGTTCTCCACTGTTCTCCACAAACTCATAAAAAGTGACGAAACCAGATTCTTGCGTTCTTTTCTGACTTTACGCCAAATGTTTCGAAGTCCAACGGGCGAACGTTTAGGTTTGAAAGCAAAATAAGCAAGCTATGAAATTCTATGTATTTGCTACATCGAGGCCTAAAAGTTTTTTTAGCACACATCTGTAACATGATAATATTATACAGCTTACAATACAATTCTCTATTATCAGCAAGCTGTGCAGAAAAATAACCATCTTCCCAGTCGACCACAATGGGTCAACACTCAAACTTCGTGGCAATCTGGTGACCGCGTGCGACGGTCAAATGTTGGCCGTAGCGAACTGCTCACAGACGGCAACTGTCACATTCCAGAGGCAATCCAGAGACAACACCTGTGCGCAAGGCACAGGTCTTTGAGAGGGGGACAGTTAACCATAAATGCCGGGCATCTGCTGACCCAGCGTTTCACTGAGACCGATGACCAGAGTCATGCGCGCGGTGGATGTGTCGCAACTATGTTACCAGCCGCAGCGGTCATCTGATACCACACACGAGGGACTAACGCTGCACTTTTGGGGCAGCGACAGCGGCTCCGCGGCAGCACTGGTTGCGCAGCTAGCTTGAGTTCATTTTGTACAATACTTTAATGTTTGGTCTTATATTGATTTTGATACGAAGCACCGCTTCAAAATAAATTGTTCCGGAATTGGCCGTATAAACTAATAATCATAATTGATTCATTTCTGAGCCACACAGCCAGTGAATGAGGAGAACCAGTAATTTTCCCAACATAATCATCCTAATCAGCGATTTAATTGGATCACCCCGTCTGTATCGACGACGTAGGACTACGAGTTCATCGAGAGGAAGGCGAAACTGGTTAACTTATATAAAAAGCAATTCGTTTTTATGTGGCCACAGTGATGATACTTTTAATTGATTTTTGTTTACAATTACTATTTTAATTATTATTAATTTATTTTTATTTATTTTTGTTGTTTGCTATATTTAGTCTGTTATAATTTCCAGCTAGCAACACTTTTGCACATTCATACGCTTTTTAGTTTTATTGCTTGGTCAAGCCACATATTCTTGACAAATGCTAGTATGAAATTGTCTTCCGACAGCGTAATTGTATAATAAACTGGAATTGGATTTGATTAATTATTGTTAGTTCTTTAAGAAAAAGTTGAGATTCAATAAATAAATGTAATGTCTTTGTTTCCAGACCTTGCTCAAGTTGCGTTAAGTAAATTCTGTATTTGGCCCAACCTTACCAATTGACACTGTTGCGATCTAGGGTTTTACGACAATAAATTTATTATAGCCTTTTATCAAATATGTGTATGTTTTATTGTTGAGCTTTCAGTAGCACTGCTGTTCAACCGTTCGAATTCAAGTTGTAAGTGTGTGGCAAGAAAAAAGGTAGTGATGAGAACATAATATGACCATGTAAATCTTAATTTAGTGTTAACAATTCATTAAGTAAGCGGTTCATGCAATTAAAGTTAAATATGATAATTTTAATTGTGTAGCCCAAACATCCTCCCCCCTTTGCACGGTTTCTTTCAAACTATGCAATGGAGGTGAATGAGGCGGCGCAATATACCGTTGCTTGTTTTTAAGATCCGACTATCTCGTCCAGCAATTTTTCGATTATACTCGACCGTTATTCCATCGTTGAGGTTGAGTGTTATCCTCATGAATAACTACTAAATGCCCTTTACGGTTGTTGGGCTATACTGATATCCATTTTGAGCATTTTTATAAAGTGTGAATATAGTCGCGATGCCACATATCCCAACATTTTCTGATTTAAAACGGTGACCCTTTGCTATCGATCGAGGTACCACAGTTAAGACGTGGAATCTGACTTGTACAAACATTCGTCTAGAGCGGCGAGTAGTGAGGATCCGATAAGCAAGTGCGCAGGAGTACTGCACTGCCCTCGATAGGATTATCGGACTGTGGGGGAATATGTCATGAATTTAGGATTGCCTCTACTTCAGTTAATATAGTTTAGTATTTCTCATAAGTTAGATTTGCTTCTACGACGTTCATTAGGACCAGGGTCTTTCTTTAACGGCTGCTTTCCAAAGCCCTCCAAAATGTGACTCTCTTGGCGAAACTCAAATCCTTTGGTGGAGCTGTATGGTCTGACGAGATCTAATGTTTGCTTTTTCAGCAATTTTCTGTGGAAATCTGCAAGCTTGGCTGCAGCGCCCACAAAATTGGTTCCATTACACAGCACCTTCGAAGACATACTAAAAAGCAGTTAGTTAAAAGTCGGTTAGTCGGTTACCAATGAATGTGGATTGCCTTTTTCGTAAAGTAAACAAAGATCGGACCGTAGGTTTTGAACGGAGCCTTTCCCCGTATTTTATACGATGTCTTAAATGGTCCACAGAAATCCACGACTCTCATCAGAAACGGTCGTTCGCCTCAAAAGCGGTATGCAGGCAGATGTCCCATCAACTACTACATCAAACGTAGAAGCGCCGAAGCGTAGATTTTGTAAGGACCCTTTCCCCGTATTTTATACGATGTCTAAAATGGTCCGTATAAAGCCACGACTCATCCATCAACTCCATTAAATAGTGTTTAAATCGAAAGCAAACTATTCAGTTGCGTAATTCTTTCCGAGGGTCTGGCGTTAATGGCCCATAATTTTTCTTTCAACAATGAAATTAAAATTTTGAGATTAGCGTGCGAATGCTGACGATGCAGGAATTCAATATAGAGACGAGTGAACCGAAGGGTACGTTGGCCGTAAAATTAGCATCAAAGAGTATCTCTGATATTGCCAGTCCTCCACCTACTCTGACCTACTATACTGACACAATCATCTAACTTTATTTGATGCAGAAACGGCGTGAGACGTTGGATGCTCGGTTTATACTAATTTCCTTTAGTTAGTAAATTTATATCTTCACCTTATGCTGACTGCTGTATATGTCACTGTCACTTTTAGGTTGGTTGAGACGATTGGGCAATACTGTGTTGTAAGCACGATAGATAGATATATGTTAAAATTCGTAAAATTTGTAAGTGCGATAATGACCTGCTGATGACTTGTTCGATGATTGAACTTAAATTATTGGTAAATGGCTTGCTTTGGACTACAGACTGATCTGCGACAATATTGATTGGCTTTTGGCAGATTATCGTGTGCGACTTTTAGACAACAAAGACATTTGATCAAGTTGTTGGAGACTCGTTGCATAATACGATTGCACTTTTTCCTACTTTGATTGGGGATGAAAGTGATTCGTTTAGTTGTGGCCATTCAACAGGTGCCCGTTTTAAGAATTCAGGCCCGGTGAAACAAATGTTGCTTTGGACC
This sequence comes from Drosophila nigromelanica, assembly GCA_004149465.1. Lineage (NCBI taxonomy): Eukaryota > Metazoa > Arthropoda > Insecta > Diptera > Drosophilidae > Drosophila > Drosophila nigromelanica. Next base: position 18,664 of record SCDS01001890.1, read on the forward strand.
TCCGTTATACTACAACCTCTCGATATAATATTAGCTGTATTTTGAGTAGATTGCACATGTCTCCGTTTTTGCCAGAATCTTCTTGCAGTTTCGCTACACAATTTGCAATCAGTTCAATTTGGTGGCGTGGATACCTATCCACTGAAATAAAACTTTGGAGTCGGCCCAAAATTTTCTATTGTTAATATACGGAATAAGCTTCTTCTGAAATTTTCGCAAGAGTTTGTTTATTAACTCTAACTAACTCTAACTTGGGTACTGTTCGAACCTTGATTGGCGCAAGCTTGGATTTTGCAATCAGCAAACCTGCGTGAATTTGTTTATCAATTTGTACAAAAATGTATATGCAGTAGCCATAAGCTCTCTTAGAAGCATCAGATAATCCATGTATTTCTCTTTGAGTGTTATGTACAATCTGTCAAGAAACACTTTACACACTGTAAAAAAATTCAATTGTTTGACTTTAAGTACAAAAATTAATACATTTTATTACAGCTAAAGAAAATTTTGTAA
>SCDS01001891.1:0-15276 GCA_004149465.1 Drosophila nigromelanica
AAAGTGCACATATTTTAAATGCAGAATCAATCTAGACGACAAATAATGACCAAAATGCCATCAAACATGAAAATCGCTTTAGTTAAGGCAAAGTTGTGTGATTTTGAATTATGATAAATCTGGATTCGACGACAACATTTTTGTATATTTAAATCCGTCAATAAAAATTATAACATTTTATGTGACCCGGGTTCTCACAAGTATATATTCTAAGATTCAAGTCTATAGGTCAAACCCAATTTACTCTTTTCAGTTTGTGAACGAGTTTAATAAAACAAATATTGCAGCAAAGAAGCGGTTCGAGGACGTTTGCTGGTCGTTCACCACTTGCTAATCGATAAAACACAAAGATAACCCAGTTAGTCAGGTCTAAATGTACAGTTCATTGTGCCCTAAATTTCCTTTAAAGCCGTTATGACACTGCATTTTATATTAATCAGCTTTTTTCTGATCAGCAGTGAAAATTAAAGTTTTGTGTAAGCGAGAAAGTATGGTGAGAGTTGGAGACAGTACTTAAATAATTGATAGTTTTTTGTACAATTTTATGAAAATTGATTTATGTAAATAAATAAAAAATAATAAATATATCTAATAAATAAATAATAAAAAAATTAATAAAATAAATCTAATGAGTTTCATAGATGTTCTTGATTATTTGAATACTTTTGTGCGGTTAAGCCATTTATATTTGTTGTTTTTTTTGTATTTCATTATTATGTGACAAATATTTAACGATTATATTTGAAGCCAGTGTCATTAAAGTTGAACGTTCGAAATTGGGGAGTCAAGAGTTCAAAAGCACTTTAACAACTTCCTCAACGCGAAGTGTGGGCAGGAAATTGTGTGATCAAAATGTAAATAGAAATATATATGTATATATATATATTTACTAGCTAATTACGTAATGCATTAAGAAAGCAGCGTGTGGCATAGAGAAAACGCAACATTTCATGTTGTAGTTGTTGTTATTGTTGCTGTTGTTGTTGTTGTTGTTGTGATGGCCAAATCGCGTGCGGGGCAGATGCGCGCTGGCAACAATGTTGCGGAAAAACCTCGACCTTGTCAGCCAAAGGATGCTGCAGCCGGCTAGAAAACAAGTCAAACTAGTTGGGCTAAAAATAAGACAGGCTGCCATTAAAGCTAAAGCTAAAGCCAGTTGGCCAGGCAAGGAAACAAACAGTCAACGACTATGTCGACAAATTTGTTCATAAATAACGCAATCGATTACATGCGCCAAAGCCTAACTTTCAATTTCGATTTCAATTTCGTTTTTTTTTTTTACAAACATTAGAAGCCGATTGTCGCCGTTTAATGAGCAAAGAAAATTGTTAAAGAGTTTGTTTCACGTGCTATTATTACGTATGTTTTCTTCTTTCGCTTTCGTTGTTAATTGTATCGACAAATTGCGTGAGAGTGAAAGTAATTAACAGTGACCGAATAACAGCGATCGGATAACAGAGGCGAAGGTGTCACCACGCATTTTAACAGTGCGCTTTTAATTAATTGTCGCTATTTCGCTTGCGCGCATTTAATTAACTTCAATTGCCATGTCTGTCTGTCTGTCTGCCTGTCTGTGTTTGTGTCTGTCCATGTTATGTCAATGTGACAATTGGCAGACTTCTTTTTACTTTTGCTTTTTATTATGGTTTGGTTTTGTGGTTTTCTTTTCAATTAACTGGCTCGCTTAACACATGCTCATTAAATGTGAAGTTACGCTGTTTGTTTTTCATGTAAGCTTAATGATGTCTATTGCATTGCCAGCTGTTCAATTTAATTAATATTGAATCATGCGTTCATTGAAACAGTTTTATATTCAGCACCTGACAGGCAGCCGTATTAGATATTTTCTGGCTAAAAAAATGTATAGAATTTATAAAAAAAATCGAATTGTTAAATTAATCTTATTTTCTGCTGCTGGAGTTAAGTTTCCAAATTTTATTTTATTTTTAAAGAATTCTATCTATATTTTTGATTTCCTTTTTTTGCTTTTCCTTCTGTTTAAATTTAGCTATTTTTACTTCAAATATTATGGCAGCACTGCCAAACAGCAGCGCTCTCGCTTCAACTTTAGCACTCCTGGGAGAGTTGTGTCTTTTTATAAATTTATAAGCAAATTTTAATTGTTAAATTTATCTTATTTTCTGCTGCTGGAGTTAAGTTTCCAAATTTTATTTTATTTTTCAAGAATTCTAATTATATTTTTGATTTACTTTTTTTTTTTGCTTTTCCTTATGTTTAAATTTAGCTGCTTTTACTTTAAATATTATGGCAGCACTGACAACAGCAGCGCTCTCGCTTCAACTTTAGCACTCCTGTGTGTTCTGTTCGATAAAATACGCCAACGCCGCCCCACGCAGCTTTTGTAAAGGGTTAGCCTAATTTTGTTGTTTTTTTGTGTTGTTATCGATTTCAAAATGTTTTCATTTCGATGATTTCATAAGCGTTGCCGCTTGAAGCCAAATCTAGATGGATGCTTCATTGCATTTGGTAGGCATGCGATAAATATATGTATGTATGTATGTATGTGTGTATATACAGGTGTTTACATGTCTGCATTTAGGTTTGTACAGTTCAACAAATAACGGGGTCAGCCGGCCATTATTGTTGTTGTTTGTTGTGTCATGCCACATTTGCATCGTAAATCGCAAAATGCATGTTTTATGTGTATTTGTGCCTTTTGTTGTTGGGCACCTCGCCACACAGTAGCTGCAATTATTAAACATGCAGTCGTAGCTTTTCTCTATTAGCAATTTAATGCGACGCCAATTGTTGTTGCTGTTTCTGTTTTTGTTTCTGCTTCTGTTGACCATTGTGAATTTATGTTTCTTCGTTTTTGGTCTCTGAGCCATGCTCGGTGGCCCAAGCGGGTTAATGCCAACGCAGTCCGCAGTCATGTTCTTGAACTTTTTTCTATACTTTTACTCTTGCTGAGGGTATTATGAATTCGTTGGCTGTTAAGAGTAACATATAGAATATAAACGATCGGTCGAAAGCTTTTTTGTCTTACACGATATCAGAAACAAAGTTGACAATAGAGAGTGTAACTAACTTTTAAAATAGTAGCAAAATTTTATAAGCTGGCATTGGAACTATTTCGAGAAAAAATAATTGACTGACAATTAAAAAATTGATCTAAAATTATGTTTTAAATCAATTTTTTTTTAGTGCAAAATTATAAGAATCGATACAAAATTTAGTTTTTGTATGAAAATCTTTTTTGTTTTTAAATATATCACTATTGAATGCTTTTATTAAGTGCTCCTTAAATATTTTACTGTATCATAAATCTCCCTTTGTTTTTTTTTACATTTAATTTGAAAACATCGAAAATATAGTAAATGTTTGAAAGGGTATTAAATCTTCTGCTGGTAACTGATCTTTCATGTGCTGTTTTTTTTTTGTCCATTGGGCTTTTGTAACGGTTATTGTGTGTAACGTTTAAAATGCACCGCGGAGCTGCCGCGCGTTCAGTTTGGTGGATTTCTTCATGTGATTGCGCACAGCTCTGGAGGTCTTTTATCTATTGTAAAGTCAGTTACAGCAAAGCAGCGAAATGAAAAAAATAAAAAAACATTGTACTCAGTTGACGTCTTGCATACACAATATCTTGTTCGTTTTGGCTCATCACGAATCAGAGGCAACAAACTAAGTAACCGATTGTCTGCTTCCATTTCGAAATCCCGCATGCACCTGTGTGCTTAAAATACTTCTGTCTGGGCCCATTTATATTTAAGACACATGTAAACTTTTTGGTAGAAGTGCGTGCGCATAAAGAATCAATAAAAATCAACAGCATTTTAACTGCATCATAAAGTTGCCTCTAGAATACAAACTTTGCAGTACAGTAAAATCTCTAATACTCGAAACTTTGGTAAAAACATTTTTCATAAAATTAAAAAAAAAATTATTTCTTTACAAAAGCTAACCCTGGGAAGTTCAAACATTTTTACGAGGACAAATTATTTAACAAAAATTAAAATTCTTGAAAATAAGTGGAAATAGGAATTTTTGAGGCATTCAACAATTTGCAGTTTTCCTTTTCTTTTTTGGTAAATAAAATGGAAACGTTTTTTTTCTTATCGTTATGTATTTAGGAATAATTACAGAGGATTTATTTCTTAGCTTCTTTCTTAGGACAAGCACTATACGCTCAATGGAGCTTTTACTGTACAGAACCGCAATGTACCCCCAAGTCGAAAACCATCTCATTTCAAAGAAGAAAACGCATCATATTATGACATTTCGAAATTGGAGCAAAGCAAACCAGAACTAAAGCGTTGCGTGGGTCGCGTGTGCGTATTTTTAGTTGCAGCAGGAAGCAATATCAACAGCAACGACAACAACAACAGCAGCGCTCTCTATGAGTCAGTGCCTGCAACTAACTAAAACTGTAGAACAATACGCGTGCTGCGGTTGCGTCGATAAGCAATTGCACAATGAGGATTGAAACCAAGCCCCAACCACACACAACATGACTAATTGCAGCACAAAAGAGCCTCCGCTGATTGCTGATGATTCTATGTGCCTCTTTTTAATATTTAATTTGATATTTCCTCAATTGAGTGGCACGACATTGCGACTAGTCAGAGAGCATATACACTATGCTGCTTTACCACAGTGCGAACTCATGCGTTTATTTTTTTTTTATTTACTTTTTTTTTTCCTTTTTTCACTGTCAATCAACGAATTGTAATTGTAATCACAATATGCACACAATGAAGCGGGCGTGCGCGCGTGCGCTCTGCGACATAATTGGCACTCGTTGTGGTTTGCAGCAGACAGCTGGTCGCCAACATTTTGCAGCACTTTGTGCACTTTTGGCAACGGTCAGTATGCGGAAATATAGCAGCATCTGATTTGATCCATTCACAATGGCCAATGCAGTGCTATCGATTACACAGCATTTACATAAAAGCCATGCAGAAAGTCGTGTATGCGATAAATAGCAAAAACAACGAGAGAGAGAGACAGAGAGAGATGCGCATTGTGTGTAATCGCAAATGTAAACACATCAAGTGAATGACAAATTCATATGTAAAATGTCAATGAACCTGCGACATATACGAAAAATGCAAGTATATGTAAGTGCTTAGTTAGTATGTATTTTACTGCACTCTGGCCGCCCCTCGTTCGACATGGACAGGAAGTTCTGCTTGAAAGACCGGTGCAATTTATCCTAAAATGTGCAACAACTGCAACAACCCTTTTTTTTGCTGAGGGCGGTTTTTTGCAGTCTTTTGCTTCAGTGATAATGGGTGGTGAGACTGTGGTTTAATTAAAAGCTCACGTCGCAGTTGCCATGATATGCAGAGTGCGAGGCCCACACACGAAACAACCCCCTTAAATTGTAAAGTGCGTGTGCGTGTAACTGATTTTAATGTGCGCGTATGTGTGTGTGTGGTCTTTATTGCAGTACATTTTGCCATGAACCCAATTTGTAAGCAGTGCGACATGGCATTGACATCGATGCTAGTGATGAGCATATAAGCGATAGTTCGTGAGAACCTGACTAACTCAACGAGTAAATAAAATGACTCACAACTTAATGAATTTATTTATTCAGTAAATTTAACTAGAATTTTCCATTACATACACATTATATATTATATTTATTCATATTACTCAGCCTCGATATTTATGAATGCTCTTAGATAAATTTATTTTATTTATACTTCTAAAAAAATCAACTGACTTGTTTTAATTTAATTTGTAATGCTGATTCACTTTATTTGCATACAAACAGTTTGAAAGTTGGAAACAAGATGTTTTCGATGACACAGCTTAATTGGAATCAGATTTTTTTTTCATTTAAACAAAATAGCAGGTGGGCTCAAAATCTATGATAATATCGATCTGAAAACTCAATCGGATTGTAGTAAGCGAGAATAAAGGAGGAGCACGCGCTCACGCCCATCTCTAAGCAGCATTATCTGCACACACATGCAAATGTGGGTTGTTGCTGTTGTCGTTTTCTGTTTGAACTGAATCGAGTTGAAAATGCAATAAGCCAAAATGCTAAACACATGCAAAATGGCCAATGGACAATGGAGAGTGAAGAGTGAGAGGCGTCGACGTTGTTGGTGGTTGCTTCTCTAGTTTGCCTAGGGATTTACAGCCTTATCAGCAGACAGCAGACATGACGAGACGATGACTGCGTCCAACGGATGATTTATGTATAGATACAATACATTATACTTAAAGTAATGTCTGAATCTTGGGCGTCGCCATTAAATGCATTAAACAAAAAATCAATATTATTAAATGGCGAACGTCTGGTTTTTATCGCCATCGTCTGCCTGCTCTTCCCCGGAAAATCATGCGGAAAATGGCGCATCCAAAATAAGCCGGAAACAACAACAAAAAAAATCCAGTAATATCAACAAACACAATTACGACGCTGTAAGAAAACATTAAATATTGCGTGTCCGATTAGAGCTGGGCGAATAAGCTTTCCTCTTTGTTTTAATACCCTGTACCCATTTAAAATGCATGAAACTGGGTATATAGGCAGTGCTGTAGCGTGATTAGAGGCATCAAATTTGGAATATATCGTGGTATATTATACCACAGAAACAAGCTTATCTATTTTATCTTATTTTACACAAAATTTGAACTGCGTACAGGGCATTGTCAAGTTGAGCATCCTCGACTAGGCAGCACTCTTAGCCGTTAACTTTCATCATCTTATTTCTTCTTTCCTACCACATATCATGAGCTTCAACTCAGTATAAATAATTACAAATGTATATATTTATTATATGCGCAATTGGGTCATGAACAATATCAGCGCGACTCGAAGCTATCGTCTCTAGGAAGCGAACATCCCCCATCAGTTGCCCCTCCCCCTCCCCCTCCCACGCCCACTCTTATGACGTTTATTTTCGGGAAATGGTGCTTACGTATATTTGGAATATGTTTATTATTGGTATATTTGTTTATCTTTCGGGCGGTTTACGCTGAATCAGTAGCGATTTCTTTATAAATTAATGCCGCGTGACTCAGCAGAACAAATTGTTATTTTACATGTGAGTGAAAAGAGTATATTCGGTGTGCGCTTTGTTCTTCTTGTTAAGTGTTAATTGCTGGGCTCAAAACCCGCCAGGTGCAATATTTTTTTTTTTACTTCAAATAATGCTAAGGTTTATGTTTTGGTCGTTTACACCCGACTGCAAAGTTCTTAGTGGATTCTTGTGATTTTACTTTTGAAAGTATCGCATAAATTAGGGAGAGCATGTGGTAAGCGGGGGGATTGGGGCGCAATGCGACTCGAAATGTCAGAAGCTGCGCAGAAGCCACCAGCCGGTTATTGTTATTGTTTTTGCTTTCAAGCCAATAAGAACTTGACTTGAAGATAATGTGTTAATATAAATTAAAAACCAGTTCTATGATTAAAATGCACATAAAAACCAAGAAATATTTTAAAAACGGATGTCAATAAAAAAACTCGAGCTGAAATTCTATTCAATAATTGCAATTCTTTTGTAATTTATCTATAAATACATAGAAATTATAATAAATTAATATTGTAAATTAATTTTAAAAATACGAAAAATTTAAGACAGTTTTTGGAGTTTATCGAACTAGTTACATTCTGAATATCTATTTTATATTTATGTTTATATATTTATATACTGCTTACTTTATGACCTTTTCACATATACCCTCGAATAACTAAAATTTTATATGCGCTTTATGTGTAATTATTTTTTCGTTTGTTTGCGTTTCTTGCCACATTTAATCGGTTCCCAGACTTGGTGGAGCTGCCATTTGGGTTGGGGGCTCTGCAATTGCGTTTTCGAGGCACGTTCGTTTGTTTTTCATGTCTCGTCTTTCAAATATTTCTCGTTTTGACAATGTGCCAAGCGCTCATTTGCCCGCTGGTGACCCAATTTGGCAAACACACCGTTGATGATTCACCACATTCCGCATAGGATTCACAGGATTCTCGTTGTCTGCAGGTAAATTTATTTTTTGTTTTGTTTTGCCAATCAGTTAGGAGGAATGCTCCATTTGGCCGGGAAGTGTTAATGGAAAGTGCACAGAGTCCAGCTGTTAATTGCCAGAACACTTTGATTACTATTAACTCTGTGTGCGGGTTGGTAAGCAGTGCTGTCGTTTTAGCCATTTTAAAGCTACATGTAGCATGCTTGAAAATAACAGCAGCTGAATACATTGATTAAAGCTAGAAGCTATATTTTTATGTATTTTTGTATTTGTAATCATATACAAATTTTGATATTTTTTAGCTAATAATAGCTAAACAATTTTTGTTTCTAAAATAGCTCCAAATATAATATACAAAATATGGAAATACATTAAATTTTTCCAATTTTGATATATCTTGTTTTTTTGGTTTTCTTTTAAATAAGTGCACGCAGTTTTTTTTAGCTAGTTTTTAATGATGCGGCTATTTTTGACTTTCAATTTCTGATAGCACTGATTTTTAACTCGATACTTGCAGCTGATTTATTGGAGTTTAACGCTATGCGTTGAATCAGCAACTGTTTTTTAAGAATAAATGTTTAGGGGGCAGCAGGAGAGAAAGGAAGAGAACGCGAATTTCTGCTGTATTTCCTATGCTAATCGTAATCAGTGCGCGCAAAGCTCAAATTTTTGGATGAGCTGAGATAAGTTATCAGCTGGGACGTGCTCAATGTGTCTGTCTGTTCAAGTATGTACTCTATGTATGTGCGTAGTAAGTATATTAAATACTCAAGATATTAAACATACCTATGCAGATTTGCTAGCGGACATTGCGCAATCAGTTTGGCGCTTCATTGGACACAGAGAATGCGATCGCTTTAGCGGTAAACCGAACCTGCCACCTACCACATGATGAAAACAAGCAAAAAGAAATTCAAATCGAGTGCGATTGGCTGCAGAATACTCTGTTAATAGCATTTTAATAGCTGAAAACTGTAAACAATATGGATTTTTATGTATTGCGTAAGGTAAATATTTTTAGTCTTATTTTTTATGATTTACGCCAGCCAAAATATGTTCAACGATTATTTAAAACTTATTTTGTAGGTTCTAATTTGAATTGCATTAATTTAAAACCAACAAAATAAACTCAATTTATTGTCATATGAATGCCAGTCAAAATATGTTCAACGATTATTTAAAATTTATTTTGTAGGTTCTAACTTGAATTGTATTAATTTAAAAACAACACAATATACCCAATTTGTGTTTGTACACAGTGTATAAACAAGGAAATTCTAGCTACTTGACGAGGTGTCAGCTCAGCTACTGATGTCTGACGACCGACGTCTGGCAACCAAAAACCGCAACAATAAATTTATGAATATGTAATACCTCTCAAGTACCTCCAACTTTGAATCATGGCGAACCGCGAGCGGGATTGAAATCTTAAACGACGAGTGCAAATGACTGTGACAATGTCTCAAAACACTCGCACACACTTCGACTTGGTGTGAGTCATGCTCCATTGCATTTTGTGGGGAGAAGGGGGGTTGCGGTTGAGGATGGTGGGTGGGGGGTTTGGGGTTGCATGCCATGCAATTTAGTCGCCAATTAACCGCAAACGCTTTACGTTTGCCCCTTTTTGGCTAGGTGTCAAACAGTTGAACGTTTGGAAATTGAGTTTAACTTGGAAATGGTCTGACAACGCGTAAACAAGCAGGTGTATAAGACGTCAAAATACCCTGTACAAGAGCAAACGAACTATTTTTATGGTTGAAATTCGTCAAAGAGTTTAGTTTTCTCGCTTTATACTTTCTACTTTACAAGTCAATATACCCCACTTTCACTTTATACAGGGCATAAGAATACTTACGTATTGAAGGTCTTCTGGTAGTCCTTGATTTGTTTGCGCGTAAACTCATGGAATTCGGTGTAGACATTGACCACCTTGAACGTGCGCGGCACCTCGATGCCAGCCTCCTGGGAGTCCATAATCTCCTGGCGGCGGTTCAAAATGTGCGTCAGCTCAGAGCTATCTGTTGTTGTTGTTGTGCTATCGTCGACGCTGCCGTTGCGCGAGGTGGTCGAGGCGTTCGAGGAGACGGACATGTTTTTTTTTTGGTTTTTTTTTTGTTTTTTTACTTTTTAATTTATATTACTCTTTGCTCTTGTTCTGGAATTTTCAACGGCACACCCTTGAACCGTGCGGCGGGGGCAGGCGAGGCTGTAAGGATACACACAAACACACACACACAAACGCACACACGACGAGAGTGAGAGAGAGAGATGGGCTTAAAACAAGTGCACAGACAGAGACTTGTTATATTTGCCTTTAATTCAAATTGTAGTTTTGATTTGTTGCGTTTCAATTAGTTTTCAATAAGACGCGCGCGTAAATACCGGTGCAATGTTGTGCAGGTTGAATTTTGTAACTAAGAATACAAGTTTTCAGTAAACCGCGTAAAACGTCCAATGCACACGAAGTCTCAGAAACGAATGAGCGGCATTCGAGCGAGCGAGACGCACACGAGCGTAAGGTGTATCAATTGTGAATGTTTCAAGTGTGTACAGACAGATCTGGCAAGGCCAGGCAACAACGTTTACACTTGAATGGCAAGCAGCTGTTTTATCTGGCAAGGCAGGCAGACGTAAACGTGCTACTGACAAATTAATTCCGAATTTTTCACACTAACTTTGTTCACCGCTAATTAAACGAAATTTTGTGCATTTTGCTAACTAAAAGTGAATGCTAAAATGGGCAGCAAATTCTTGAATAAATTAATGCTGATTGCTGGCTTTGCCAGTTTGGCGCATGCCGCTTTTTCCGCCGCACATCGTAAGTGAAAAATATATCAACCTTTGCGCCGAGACGAGAATGAGATTTATGTTTTAAATAATCTTTATTTGTTATATAGATCGCACCTATTTGCGACTTACGGAGCAGGAGTGGAACAGTCTACCATTGGATGTGAGTAAATAAAACAGTAACAGTTAGTTGTCTTAACTTATATATATACTCGTTTTTAGATTATACTGCAAACGGTCATCAGCCTGGTGATTGTGATTTATAATATAATACAAATTGTGGGCAACTTTAAGGAAATACGCGCCACTGTGGACATGCAGCAGAAGACCTGGGACACCCTAGGCAATTTTCCATCTTTCTACACATTCAATCATCGCGGTCGCGCTTTAAGTCCCGGCTACAAGCCGCCCCGGCCCAACGAGGGCGAGATCCAGCAATAGGATTATGCCAAGATATATATACATTTTTTAGCCGGTTGTCTAGTTTAATGCGATTATTTGATAAATTATGCCACACCAATATAAAATGCCTGTTATAGTTGTAGTCGCCGCCGTTGATCTTAAGGCCAGCTGCGCCTGCTGCTCCACTTCCGGGCCCGCTCGCAGCTGCTCTCCGGGCGTCCCATTGCAGCCGTGACTGTGGCACAGACGACAGCCCGCCTGGCCGCCACTGCGCAGCATGCACTCGTAGTAGAGCTGTCCATCGGAGCGACAGCCGCGCACCACCCGCATGCTGTGCGCATCGTAGTATTCCAGACAGGCGGCTGCCTGATCCTTTGGTTCATTGGCCGCCAGCGTGCAGGGCAGCGCATCCTGTGCCCGCGCCACCTGCTCACAATTGCTGCACTGATGGCACCACAGTCGCTCCTCCGGATAGGCGCCACGATTGCAAAAGCTGCCCGCACAGCTCCGACAGCTGGCCACGGATGCGCTGCTGCAGCTGAAATCATCCCGCTGACAGCCGCGCTCGATGCTGCCATTGATGTGGCTGACCACCAGACAGAGCGACGCTGGCAGCGCGCACTGTTCGATGTAAATGCCGCCGGGCTGTTCCCAGTTGGAGCAGCCGGCGGCATCAACGCTGCTGCAGCGATAGCAGCGCGTAAAATCGAGCACATTGCAGTTTGACTCCTCGGTGCTGTCGCATTCGTAGCAGCCGATTATCTGCTGATCGGCGGGCGGTGCGCCGCAGCCGCGTTGCACGTTCCAGTCGTCGTATTCGCAGGCGTAGCAGGAGGAGGCCTCCGCGGAGCCGCAGGTGGTGCTGCTGAGCGCTGTCGCATTGCTGCGACACGTCGCCAGATCGACGGAGTTGCAGCTGAGGCAGCGCTGCTGTGGCAAGCAGGCCGCGTTGCAGTTGTCGCCGGTGGCACAGGCCACCAGCTCGTCGCGATGCGGCTCCAGCTCCGCGGGCAGCTCTGTGGAGCAGCCGCGCACCACGCGACTCAGACGGCTATAGGTGAAGCAATATTGCTGCTGTTCCTGGCCCAACAGCAGCTGCTGCTGGCACTGCTCGAACTGGCTGACATTGCACCCACTGCCCAGCTGGAAGAGATCCATCTTGCAGCCGAGCTGCTCTAGCGAATCGCAGCGGGCACAGTTCAGTGTCCAGGCGCCCTGTGCTCCATTGCAGCCATTGATCTCGCAGAGCTGCGCCGTGGCAGCGGCCGTGTGATTGCTGTCGGAGCTGCAGCCGCGATAGGCCAACGTGGCACTGTCCACCTGCGTGTAGCACTGATCCTGCTCATGATGATTGCGACAGGGATGCGGCTTGCCCGCCGGCGCATCCACGCAGCTGGCGCCCGCACACTGGTGACACTTGAGGCGACCCGGCGGATAAACGCCGCCGTTGCATAGATTCGCGGAGCACTTCTTGGCATAGGTGGCCTGCGTGGTGGGCGTCTCGGCGCCACAGCCGCGATACGTTATGGAGTCCACTGCAAGCAAGCGGATCCAACTGAGCTCACGCTTCAATATGAATATTTTCCGACTTTCTACCCACCAATGGACATGGCACACGTCAGCTCCGTGGCGCACTCCTTGTAGGGCAACACGCCCACCTCGCCCAGCGTCTGCGCGCACTCGGGCAGCGCGATGGAATCGCAATGATAGCAGACAATGGCCCAACATGGTCGCCGGACAAAGCCTATTAATAAAACCCGATTATCGAATTATTGGAAATAGATTAAGAGCTGGACGCCACGCTTACACGACAGCACCAGGATCAGCAGGCGCTGTTTGACCGAGGCATTCATTTTGGGCAGAGCAACTGTTTCCACTTTCCACTCCTCCACCTGCAATTGGTTTAATTGCGTTTGTGCATTGGGAATGCGAGCTCCGTTTTATGGCTTATCTCTGGCTGCCACTGGAACAAAGGCCTTTATCGGATAGCGATACGGATAAGCAGCAGTGAGAACAATGGTCATCCAAGTGCTGGTCATTTGATACTTGAAATATGTAGCTATACTACAGCTATACTATATACATATATATTTTTATTCTTTATTTATTTTTTTTTATTGGTTGTTGAGCCAGCAAACAGGGTTCAGGATATCTCTTTATCTGTCTATGTGCTTATTATAATTTTAGATCCCTAATGTATTCTCTACTAATTTAACGACTATATATTCTAATATCAATAATCAGGCAATATATATATATAAAGAGTTTAGATTTAGGTTCCAATTTTCCAACTTTCACAACACTCAGCAGACTTAAGAAATTAAATTTGTTGGTCAAATTTTTACATAGGCATCGGATTATTTTTCCCATAACTATAACTTTGCAAAAACTCGACAGATTTTCATGGTTTGACCACTAGATTAATCCTATATTAAAATATGTAGTCGAAAGTCATGTAAACATTTCTCATAAATATGCCCCAAAACCCAAATTCAATTTTCCAACTGTCCAAAATTTTTCAAAACTCAACAGATTTTCATATCGAATGTATTTTTGTAGATGATTTGTTCCCATTATTAATGCTTAATTTAAATTAGAAAATGCATTTTTTAGTCAAAAATCATGTAAATATTTTCCACACAAATATTCAACCAATTTTTTTTTTATTCAAATGAAATAATCAAAATTTTTGTTAAAGTTTCATAGAAAAATTCGATTCAAATCAATTTTGAGTAATTTTGCTGATCGATATCCATATAATTTTGTACCTATATCAAAACGGAGCTATTTAATGCTAATGAGATATTGTAAGCAAATTGCACAATGACCTTCAGATTTGCCACAGATGTCATAGGTCAAATGCAAAATAGGCGCATTTGCTTTGGGACGCAGTTCAGTTAACATAGGATTCGTTTGGCCAATGCCGAATGGCCAAATGTTCACATGATTAATAATGCAGAAGGCCTCGCTTTGTGGCCAGGATGAAACGGAGCGGGGGTGTGTGGGCGGGAGGGAGGTGGGTGGGTGGGTCAGTTCGACAACTATATATATCGATTTAATTTAGAGCAGGATAATTGCGTGACAATCAGCGACATATGGCCAACAACAATTTGATGGCCTTGCCTCAGTTGCCAGCGAGCAACGACAGCAACGGTACCGGAACGGACAGACGGCCAGACGGCCAGACAAAGTGCGCCTATTTACAGAGCTCTTCGGGAATCTCATCCAATTATCGAAACATAAATAAAAGTAAACCAAATTCTGATAAGCACCATAAATTTGACTGGCATCGTTTGGCAAACAAATTGCTGAAAGATAAATCAACGATGAACGCGAAACAGTTGAGTTGGTTAATGCTAATCGCATTGCTGCTGCTGCAAGCTAAAGCAGAGGAGCAGGAACAGGAGCAGGAGTCGGAGCCGGAGCCAGATGGAGTGCAGCATCAGGAGGCTGAATCAACAACCGAAATGGAAATGGCCACCAGCTACCAAGTGATGTCCACCGCAGAAGCAGCGATATCAAAGCCCGTCGAGTCCAT
Organism: Drosophila nigromelanica; assembly: GCA_004149465.1. Classification (NCBI taxonomy): domain Eukaryota; kingdom Metazoa; phylum Arthropoda; class Insecta; order Diptera; family Drosophilidae; genus Drosophila; species Drosophila nigromelanica. The sequence goes on from SCDS01001891.1 coordinate 14,672, forward strand.
GGAGCACGAAACAAAACCTGAACCGGAAACAGGGCCAGAACCGGAACCGGAAACAGAATCAGAAACAGAACCGGAAATAGACTCTGGCAAGGCAATGGAACATCAGACAACGGCAGCCACTGTAGCCTTGCCAGCGGAGTCCACGCACGTGCCGGATTATCAGGATGATGATGGGGCACCACACGAGGCAAGCCCAACAGCGATTCCTGTCCCAACAGCCGCATCTACCGTGGCAGCAACCATCGCGGAAGCAGCAACTACTGCAGCAGCAATTTCTGTGGCAGCAACCACTCCTGGAAAACAGGTGAATGTACCGTTGTCCACGTTGCCCATTAGCTGCTACAGCTGCTCCAGCTACCAAAATGGCAGCTGCCTGCAACAGCCCAGCGAGCGGCAACAGTGCCAGCTAAAAAGTCAACGCACCGGTTGCTACACGTTGGTCAAACGTAAGTTAATTACTTACTAATATTTTATTGATTAAATAAAACCTTGAATTATATCAAAAAATTAAAATTAAAAATTATACTCTTTTATATTTATATTCATATTTTTATTTTTATATTTATTTATATTTATATTTATATTTATATTTATATTTATATTTA
>SCDS01001894.1:0-10866 GCA_004149465.1 Drosophila nigromelanica
GCGATTTTTCTTTAACTCAGACAAAAATTATGTTAAAAGCTATTAATGCAGCTTGTACAAATTAAAATACCAATAAAGAATATATTTAAATCAAAAAAATGACAGATTATGATCAAAATAATAAATAAATAATAAGGAATACACTTTTAAATATCTTAAGTTTCATTTGAAATACTTAATATATTTTATTCCCTTTTTATGTTCAATATGTAAAAAGTTAACTAAAGATTTAAAATTGAAAATATTAAGAATTATTTTAATAATTTTTTTTTTGTATTTTATGCAAGTAGATGTATTATTGTTTTTTATAGTTTTGTGTATTCTTCACGGGATACTTAATATTCGATTTTTTGAGCAGAATCCCAAAATGGCACATATTTTTTAAAAATTCGTTTCCAATTATATGTCTCAATTCCAAAGGAACAATTTCCAAGGAATAAAATATATTAAAATCTGTCTTGGCCAATTTAGGATAGTCAAAATGTTAACAAAAGAAAGTATACTTTTTAGGATCTTTACATATTTCCTGATACATATTCATGTATATAACTATGCAAGCGTCCGTTAATAGAGCTTTTACTGTAAATACAGTTATATATATATTTATAAAACTATCAAATAAAAAGTATCTGCTTTTGTTAACATTCTTTTAAGCTAAACAAATTGTGCTGAATATATTTTAATGTTTCTTATTTGTGAATTCAAAATCCAATGTTCGTTAAATTTCTAATTTCAAGAAATCATCGTAAATTTCGAGCTTATTTTTAATGAGTTTCCCCGTTTTGCAATTGGCAGGAAAACGTGGGCGGCACCATCTACTTTTATCCCACTGCCAATGCACAGAACAGCCAGCCGGTGGTCAATTCGGTGGTGGTGGATGCCGCACACGCGGCTCATCCGGCCCACCATGGCGTTGTCAGCGCGGTGGCGCCGCTGAGCGCGGTGCCCTCGCAGCTGATGTACGCGGGGCACGTGTATCCGGGGCCCGCATCGAATGTGATCGCCATGCAGCCAAAGACGCAACTGGAGTCGGCGTTCTTTATGCCCGACGAGATGCGCTCCGATATACTTGCCCGCAACGAGATCTCCAATCTGATTATGGACGCCGCGGAGGCCGCCCAGCACGCCCTCCCCCTCGAGGTGGACAACTACCATGCCCTCTACCCGCTGGAGCCGCCGGCCCAACCGATGCACACCAAACTCACCTTGCCGGCGAGCACCTACCGAGCCACGCACAATAGCACCGGATTCAAGTACTGCCTGAGAAGATTACACGGTGAATACCCTTTCTCAATAGTCGGGGTGACTTCTGACACTCGTTCACTAAAGGAATACAGTAGATTGGGATCTGAAGACTTGAAATTTTTAATATATACCCACGTCAGATAAAGTGACCATTTTTTTTTTTACGGAAATCTGATTATCTTCCTCTGTTTTAAAGCTAGATGCATACAATTTATCAGAAATATTAATGCTCTAAAGATAGCAACAATAGTTTTTGGATGCGCCCACTGGGGGCGTGGCAAATTGATAAAATCGATATATATTGTGGAAACATCCATATATCTTGCGAAAACAATTCTCCCACAATTTTAGAGCTAGAATCGACAAATTTAGCAGTGGTCAGATGACCTCCTCTGAAGATCGTCGGCCACGCCCACTCACAAATTACAAAAACTTAACATTTTCCAAAATAACAATCATAAATAAGATCGTTTCGCATTGTTTTTAGCTGTTATGTTGCGGTGAACGAGTATTAAACAGTCGGTTACACCCGATTGCAACATTCTTACAGTTTCTAATTTTTTTTTTTTTTTGGCCTTTTAGGCTTTCGTTTGCAGTCCACAAAATGTATGACGCTCGTGGAGATGTGGAAGAAGTTGCAGCACACGAATGTGGTGCAGCTGCGTGAGGTGTTCACGACAAAAGCATTTGGTGATAACTGTAAGTGTTTTTTCATATCGAGTGTGCACCGTACCGTACTTACCGTATTCATTTTCTCGTTTACAGCCCTAGTATTAGTATACGACTATTATCCCGGCTCACAGACATTGCTAGCCAAATACTTTACGCCAGCGCCAGAGACCAACGGCTACACAGATCCATTCCAAGGCGAGGCACGCCCCTTCAGGTGAGTGAAACGCCCTTTGAATTGCATCTTTAATCATTTAGCTAATCGACTCTCGTTTCTTTTTTGTGGCAGTCATAAGAGCAACATGCAGCGCACAAATAACGGACCTTTGCTGCCCGAGTCGACAATTTGGTCGATCATCATGCAGCTGACCGCGGGCCTCAGAGCCATACACCAAGCGGGGCTCGCCTGCAAGTGAGTAAAGCAACAGCCACGGCCACAAAGATACCCTACAAAAATATCCTTGCATATTTCTTCTAACGCTTACAACTTTTGCAAAAAAAAGACTATCATTTTTTACTCATTTTCAATTTGTACAGGGTATTAAAATGCGTTTAAATTTTCTGATAAATGGTATTTGCTAGGATCCACTTGTAATATCAGTACTCTAAATTGAGAGCTGTTTATTTATTTTAGGAAATTAGGTGTGTTTTTGAAATTGAAATTTTCTCATGATCAACAAATAATTTTCTTTTCAATATCTGAGACTATTCCTATACATTATTCTAGGAAACAAAAGATAGACAAACAGGCTGTTACTGAATATAAATATAATTTTATTTATTGTATAAAAAAATATAATTTATTGTATTAAATTATAATACCCTGTTATCTTTGCTTTTCTAGAATACTAGATCCCACAAAGATCATTGTGACAGGGAAACGTGTGCGTTTTAGCTCCTGCTGCATCTCAGATATCACGCAATTCGATCCCAATGCGGCCAATCCCCTGGCACTGGTCAACATGCATCAGCAGGTGAGCAATTGATCAAGTTTATATAGTGTATCTAAAGTTAATTCACTTTCGTTTCGCTGCAGGATGATCTAACCGCACTGGGTCGCTTAGTATTAGCGCTGGCCTGTCGCTGTCTGCAGTCCGTGCAGCGTGACAATGTCCAGTCCAGCATCGACATGGTAACCAGAAACTACTCCACCGATCTACGTAATTTTATAGTGTATGTATAAATTGGAAACTATAGCAGATCAAATGCTAATTATCGTTATCCACACAACAGTTACCTCTTCACCACGAATAACCGCCGTTCTGTCACCGATCTGATGCCGATGATTGGCGCACGCTTTTACACGCAACTGGACGCGCTGCAGGCTCAGGTCGATATGCAGGAGGATGAGTTGGCCAAGGAGATGGAGAACGGTCGCCTGTATCGCATTCTGGTTAAACTGAACAGCATCAATGAGCGACCCGAGTAAGGAACTGAATTTGAAACTATATAACTATAACTATATATTATTTGCTATTTGCGACAGCTTCAACATGGACTGCACTTGGTCAGAGACTGGTGATAGATATATGCTGAAATTATTCCGTGATTTTCTATTTCATTCCGTCACCGAGGATGGCCGACCCTGGCTGGATCACGCACACATTGTACAATGCCTCAACAAGCTGGACGCGGGCTCCATCGAGCGCGTAAGTGTCTTAGTTGCATCCTGATCTCTCAGAGATTAATTAATGTATTAATAATTAATTGTAATCTTCTCAAGAATTGTCTGGAGAACGCATTCTCCGAACTGATGTCGAGTGCGGCCAACTGAGCACCTCCTCCATCGATAGCAACAACAACAACAAACACGCGCAGCTCACTTAGCCACCCCATCCCTTAACCCTATCCCCTACTCGACCACAAGCAACTACGATTAAATGGTTTAAGATATAAGAGAAAACATTCATTATAACTAAGACATTTTGGCGCGTGCCGTTTAAATAAGAGAATGAAGAATATAAAACTTAATAGAAAACAAAACAAAAACACATAAAATAAATAATTCAAAATCCACTACATACGCAGATATTTATATTGTTAAGCCAAGCAAAAAGATGATGATAAATGATAAAAGAAAAGTAAAAAACAACAACTGATATCCAATGTTATGTTAGATCTTAACTACATTTTAGGCATTTAAACTTACATACAAAAACAAAAACAACAACAACAAAAGCAAATAAACCAACAACAAACAGAAAAGGAGCAACAACTTTTTGAAATCGAAATCTCTCCAAAAAAATCATTAAAAACCCAAAATATACAAGAAAAAATGTAAACAAAAGAGAAAAAAAACGGAAAAACACAAAAAAACTTGCAAAATTTATTAAAACAAAAAAAAAGCGAAACAAAAAAGTACGAAAAAAGCAAAAAGTTGATCTATTTTTACAGAGCTAAATGAGGAAGAAAGAAAGTATTTATATGTATTGAAAAAAGTCTAAAAAAAAGAAAAGAAAAACTAAACTTAAAAAAATTGTAAAAGAAAACAAACGAAATTGTGCAGTGCGAAAAATATTGAGCAGCAACAAGAAGAAGATAAAGAAACGTAAACAAAAAACTGAACAAGGAACCATAAGAAATGTTTTAAGCATTGTCTGAGCGCCTGCCCCTAAAACCCTACAACAACAACAACTACAACACGAACAACCAAAAACGCAAAACAAAGGTAAAAAACAAAAACACATTTCTTATTTTTCAACTAATATTTTTATAGTGAAATATTTTTTAAAACAAATGGATTTAAGCAAGAAAACAAACAAAAAAGAATACTAATGAAACACTATGTATTTGTAAAAAGTCTAAGATTGTTGTAATAAGAAGAACAAGAGCAGAAAAAAGATGCTGTTGATAAAGGACATGCAAAGCGACGCACAGCGCGACTTGGCAAGTTGCTCAAAACAAACGTAAAAAAAAACAATATAATATACATATTTATATAAATATATATCTAAAAAAACAAAGAAGAAACGGAAACGTCTAGGCCACACACAGCGTGATATGTATATACATATACTCTCTCATTTTTATATGTACAACTCTTGATGGTCTTCGGTCATGCAATATTTATAATGGTTTACATTATTTGTTTACATTTTTCACACACCTTTTTAATGCACGCTCCAATTGAAAAATTGCAAGTACAACAACAAAATCGAAAATTTACTTAAAAGTCTGTCTATATATATGTGCATATATATATTTATATGTGTATGTATATATATATTATTTTAAAAGCTACTGTCTATATATATGTGCATATATATATTTATATGTGTATGTATATATATATATTATTTTAAAAGCTACTCCAACTGGCGCGGCCGCATATCACGTTAAAACCGAAATTGAAATCCAAAAAACAAACCACAAACAAATGGCTTCAACAACCACTCAAAAAACAAACAAAAAAGAAAGAAAACCACCAGCAAAAATGTCATAACAATTTTGTAAAAAATACAATATATGATTTATATTCTAAGCCTTGTGGCAACGAGATTCTATTATCAATTATTGTACGAAATTTGAGTACTCTTCTATACATATATATGTAGATATGTCTGTGTATATATACATTATTTTTGTTGCTTACACTTTTTACACGACATTTTTGCTTTTGTTTACATCGATTTGCCGCCAACTACTTTTCTATAATTTATTCGTTTTCACTTGAAATATTTTCTTGTACGCCCCCTTTTTTTCCAAGCTCTTTCTGTTTGTCAGGCATTATGCATACTCGTACTTTTCTCTATTAAGTTATTGTGTACTTCAAAGTAAGACTAATTAATTAGTTATAAATTTTATTATTAAAAAAACAAAAACGAGAAAACCTACAAAAACAAAATGTCAAAAAACAAAAACTTTTTGAGAAAAACCAACACAAAAAAAATAATAAAATGTTTAAACAAAAGTGTTTTGAATTGAATTCCTTTTTTGAATGTATAAAAATTGTGAGGTATGTGCATTAGAAATGTTATCTTATGTTAAACTATCTTTATTTCTTGTCAAAATTGTATTTAGTTTGTAATTGGTTACATTTTTTGTTGTAATTTATTATTAAGTTGGGCCGAAATCCTGGCGGTACTGCAATACCAGGCCAACCCGCGACAGAGGTGGAGCAAGCCCCTAGCACTCCGTCTAGTTCCAAAAATCAGTTTAACATTTGTTGTCCTCCGATGGAGGATCTATCAGATGTTAAGCTGATAAGAACAGATACTACACTTTGATCTTAGCCATAAGGCCGAGAAGCGATAACCAGTTACAGTTATGTCCAACCTTACTCACTGCAAAACAGCTATAACCATTTGGGAATTTTATTCTCAGCTGCAACATTTCTCCTGTCATGACACATGCGCACTCGAAGAGAAACTCAATTTTGGTGGTGGATTTGCACGCGCCATAAAGTATGCAACAAATGCGTTGAGGTTTTCAGCAATCGAACGTACTGTAATTCCCAAATAGTTTTGACACCGGTTGTGTAGTATAGATGGTGGTGAGTTGTGACAAGTTACTCTGGCTTCTCTTCAATTGTCGAATAAATCTTTCGCCTTTTACTAAAGATTTCCGTGGAGAGGAGCACTCTAATGAGTCTAAAATAATTTTTGCTAGTGCCTGGTTGCAAAACCGGGCCATAATAAATACATTTTAAAGTAGAGTTAAAAGGCAAATTTCATTTTTGGAGTTGTTTATTTTAACTAAATAATTACAACGTATAATACAAATTTTTTATATATAGTTAAAACTTGAAAATGTACAACTTTCGTGTTAGAATATATAGAGGGTATTATTTGTTCGTTGTTTTTTTTCTTTTTAGTTTTTAAGCGGCAGAAGTTAAGGCGGCAATTTTTTGTATAATTTTTATTAAAATTTGTGAGGCACTATTTTCGTTTGGGCATTAAAATTTTGTGGTTTTTGATAGAGAGTTGTCTTATGTGATTATCACAGTTAAATATATAAAAGTTCAGCCGCTCTTCTATATACCCTTTCTTTTTTACATGTTTTTCGAAACGAAATTCAGCGAAATATGTGTGTGTGTGTGAAATTTCACATCTACATAGTTGTGCAATCCTTTTTAGCTACATCATATAAACTACTTAAACTTAAGCTTTAATTAAACTTATATTTAGTACAAAAAATTCAGCTGAATTTGAGCAAACTGTTGAGTATTTTTCGCGTTAGTTTGGAAACGGGGGGAGGCGGCAGTTTCGCATACAAACTAAATCTAAAGGGGGGTGGTTGGTTGGGTGCATCATTTAATAATGTATGTATGTATTAACAACTTGAAAAGACCGTCAAGGCCCAGACAAAGCTCCTTTAACCCACTTTGCGTTGCGTCGCGTCGCCTTTTTAGGCAGGCGCCTCCGTTGGCGCATGGCAGCCCTCAACGTTCTCGGGCCAATCGCAGACGTTCTCCTGGGGATTGAAGACCAGGTTGGCAGGACATGGCATGTGATGCTTGCGTTCGCCCTCACACATATAATAATGCGTGCAGTCGGCCCAATCCTTGTGGTAGCTAATGTGGCCATCCTCCTCTGCGCAGGACACCTCGTGGGCTGTACGAAAAATGGATGTAAGTCAAAATTCTTTGGTCATCAACTTCATTTGGAACTTACGATCTTTCGTTGTGTAGGCGCCGCGTGGACCGTGCGACTCGTAGGGTCCGTCATATTCCAGTGTTACCTTGTAGTCCTTCAGCTCCTCGCTTAAGGCATTCAACAATGGATATTTGCCGCTGCCGCAACGGCCCGAGAAGTCATCCATATCAATGGACCAGACCATGATGCCGCCAAAGCCCTGCTCCTTCAGCCATTCCGTCTAAAAAGTGGGGTATGTTTCATTTAGTATTATCTATTAAATTACTTGTATATTGAATTTAAAACTAACGATTTTATATTCAATTCGATATAAGTAGAATGTAATGATATTTATATATATCAACAAGAATTCTCATTTTTCCTCTATTTTATTTTCGAAAAATTTAACTGATGAATATCGATTAAAATATTGACTATATTTATATTTGCGATATTTATATTTTTGATATGATACCCCGATATTAAGATCGAAATTTTGTTATCGGTATGCATCCTTAGGTCATAGTATGAAATTATGAATCGAATAGGCTCAAGCAGTCAGTCAATTAGTATTCCTTGTCTAACGCAGTCAGTCAATCAATCACGCAGCTAGCCTGTTAATCAATCAGTCAGTGAGTCAAGCAATCAGTCGGTCAGTTAATTAGTTAAGCAATCAATCATTCAGTGTTTCAATCATTCAATCAGTCAACCAGTCAGTCAATTCAAAAATTATGTCTATTAGTCAGACAGTCAGGCATCAATCAACCAATCAATCAGTCAGTCTGTTTATTAATCAGTCATCCATCCCAGTCAATCGAAATTTCGATTAGATTAACTCGATAATCGCAAAATATATCATTCAAAATATCGAAGTTCACTCAATCAGTAAGTAAATCAATCAATCAATCAGTGCGTACCGTCAGTTAAATATTTAAAAATAACAATTAAAGACTGACGGACTGACTTCTCAACGTACCTTGGTCTTTAGCGAACGTTCGTCATCGAAGCCCACCCACTGGTTGCCTTTGTAGGCGAAGGGCACCTGCTGCTCGGAGTCCCACACCAGCGTTGTATTGTCAGCAGCTAGGAAGGAGCAGACCTCATAGTAACTGAGGAAGCCCGCCTCGTTGGTGAACTTGCCGGCTTTGCCTCCGCCCGAGGATGGTGAACCGATATCGAATTGGGTATCGTTCACCAGCTCGAAGCTGCGTCCGTAGGTGGGCATGCCGATGAGCAGCTTCTCCTTGGGCGCGCCCTGCTTCACCCACTCGCGTGCGCTGTAGTCCACGGTCAGTTTCTTCTGGTAACCCGTGGCCGATTCCAAGGCAAACAGCGGCGAATTGTGGCCCACCGTGCGCTCCCATTGGCCGTGGAAATCGTAGGTCATCACGTTGATAAAGTCCAGATATTTGGAGATCTCCGGCACATCGTAGCCGGCGGCGATCGCCTCAAAGGAGGCGGGCACCGCAGCAGTGAGCAGTAGGCGTGGCAGGCCCGAAGACTTGGCCTCGCCCTCGAAGGCGACACGCAGCTCGCGCAGCAGATTCACATAGGCGACACGATCCTCGGCGCCGCGTGGATACTCCCAGTCCACGTCCAAGCCGTTGAACTTGTAGTCCCGCAAAAAGTCGATGGCCTCGTAGACGAACTGGTTCATGCGGAACACGTTCGAGGTGAGCTCCTTGAACGGCGTCGAGCCAAAGGCCCAGCCACCGATGGCCAGCAGAATCTGCAGATCGGGATTCGCATCGCGCAGCGCAATAACGCTCTCGTAGTTCTCGGGATCATCGTCGGTGGCCTCCGCCAGCTTGTAGTCCTGAAGCGTGGCAAACGCGTAAACAATGTGCGTGCAGAGCTTGGGATCAATGTGCTCCGGCTCGAATTTGCCAGCGCCGGGACGCTTGGCAGACCAGCTGGTCAGGTAGCAGAAGACCTGAGCGGGGCGAGCTGCAAGGATCAATTTGTGGATTATTTAGATTATATCAGAGGTAACTCCTTTAAGCACTTACTGTTCTGTTCGATGGCATTGGAACCCGACTTGATGCGATGTTTCTTCTGCGTCTGCGGCTTGCGCACCTTCTTCAGAACCTCATCCACTGAGATCTTGATCGGTTCCGGTTTCTGTAAATTGACGCAGTTGTGATTAGTTCAAGTCTGAAGCTATTTTATACTCGTTCAGCTAGAGACTTGAAATTTTTAGATTTAATCTATCTCCCTCAGTTTTTAAGTGGATACACCAAATTTTTTCATACAGATTAGTGATGACCTTCTCTATATATGGCGCAGAAATTGTTTGGCTACGCCCACTGGGGGCGTGGCAAATCGCGAAAAAACCTTATCTACCAAAATCTTATAGCTAGAGTCACCAAATTTGGCAGACAGTTTTCGGATAACCCCCTTTAGAGATTGAGCCGAAAATTAAAATCGTATTCGCTTGTTTTATGCTCTGAACGAGTATTGCGCAGTCGGTTACACCCGACTTTTTCTAGTTCGCATACCTCTTCGATATCCTCGAATGTGGCTGCAACGGCCGTCCAGTTGACGTCCTTGGCCTCCTTGCCACGGGAGATGCCCAACAGCTCTTCGCGCATGGCGCCAATCAGCGGATACTTCACATTGCCGCCGCACGTCTCGCCCTTGAAGTCGTCCATGTCAACGGTCCAGACCATGGCGCCGCCGAAGCCATTCGTTTTGATCCATTGCATCTTGTTGCGAATCGCGCGCTCGTCGTCGAAGCCCACCCACTGGTCGCCGTCGACCAGGTAGGGCACCTTCATCTCCTCATCCCAGACGTAGACGGCGCCGTTGAGCAGCATCTCGCAGATCTCGTAGTAGGCCAGGAAGCCGCTCTCCTTGGTGTAGACGCCCTCGCGACCACCGCCGGTGGCGGGCGCATTCGGGCCATGCCTGTCCACGTTGGCCAGCGTAAAGGAGCGTCCATAGGTGGGCATGCCAATCACCAGCTTCTCCTTGGGTGCGCCCATCTTGACCCACAGACTGGCCGCATTGTCCACCGACAGCTGCTTGCGCCACTCCGAATCCGTTGAAGGGGCATAGCTGCAGTCAAAAAAGCATTATTAAATATGGCAAAAATATATTTTGATATTATTGATTATTCATTTTCGAAATTTTTTTTTTCAAAATTTTGAATTGCGAATTTTTGTCTTCAATCGATTGTATTTGTCATAATTAGCATAAAAAACAACATTTAAACCAATTTTGAGGTGGTCAAATTTTTGGTCAAAAATCATGCCAAAATTCATAAAAATTTTGACATGTAAAGCTCTTGGATCCATAGTTTTCATATTTCAATTTCTCATAACTTTGTCAAAATTCAACTGATTTTCATGTTTGATGGCATTTTGGTCATGATTTGTCC